>CM026218.1:2509920-2552420 GCA_014839995.1 Xenentodon cancila | reverse complement strand
GTATATAAGTTTTTATCTTTCAGAAAGTTCAAAGCCTCTCTGACAGCACAAAACCTTTATGCTTAAATGAAAGCCTTGCTGATGTTCACCGTTACCATGGTAATTTTAAACATAGGCTGATACGCCATTTTCCGATTTTGTCACTTCAAAATGTTAAAATGTGATTTGTCATCCCTGAAACTCTTGAGTGTGTGATCAGATGCTTTTAACTCAATATTCAACAGAAGTAAATGCAAAATCAGACAATTTTGACAAGATATATAGAATCAGGCTTATTTCAGACTGTTTTTGCGATGCACCAGTAGCAAAACAATAAAATAAGTGCTTGCATCAAAACAAAAATTGGTAATCAACTAAGCAGGTCTGTCCGAAAGTGGTTGTAATTCTACCTACCCAACATTTATTTTGTGTAAAAGAAAAGTAAATAACTTTAGTGGTCTTAAGAAATATAGAAATATCCACTTACAGTGTTTGAAACCAGGCTTCATCAACTGCGTTTCCCTTACCCCTAGATTTGCATTAAACCAAATATCGACAAAGAAGTCCTGTAATGGAAACTACACTAATTAGAAAAACAACTTCCAAATATTGAACAAAGCGTTCAGTTGTCCAGACCCTGATGACAAGCTGATGTTGACCACGTATTGGAATCAGGTGTGTTGATGCAAGAAAACATCTAAAACACACAGGACCAGAGTCTGACACATGTGATCTAAAGTCATCACAATCTGGTTTGCATTTGTTTTTGGCCTCATTAATACGATGTTGTCCTGTAACACTACTTAATCATTAAACATTACATACAGGTTTTGCCTCTGAATAATCGTTTGAATGATCATCCGCTGCCTTCATCATCCGGCTATTTTCTCAACAGCAGTAGCAGCAATTGCAATAATTTGTTATTAGGATGTTTTGTCCATTTTCTTCAACGTTGAGATTTTCTTTTTTATTGTTTTGCAGAGAAGTCTCACAAGAATTATGGTTATTTAAAAAACAGCGTTCGGTGGAAACGCTGACCTCCTGTAGTGCTATCTTTATCTTTATCTTTGTCAAACTTTCAGAGATTCGCTTTCCTTATAAGCAAAAGTACCATGGCAGCACGGCTTATGTCTCTCTGCTGGTCTGTGAATGTCTTGGGTACCCCTCTGGATGTGCTGGACGCCGTGGCCATGGCGAGGGATGGCTGGGTTTCCCTGCTAAGGCTACTGCCACCGCGACCCAACCTCAGGTGAGGCGGAATAAGATGAATGGATGGGTTTATATTTTGTATGAAGTTGTATGAAGTCAAAATTTTTATAACATGCTTGAAAGTGAATAGGTTCACAGAAGAGTAGACAGAAAAAGAACCAGAAGTGCTCACATTTACTAGCTGGACTAAGGCTCATTACTTTGACTTGAGAAGAAAGATGTTGCTGTCAGCTGAAAAATGGGTAACACGACTCTTTCTAAGACTGTCAACACTCATTCTAGGAGTATGTCACAGCTGTAGATATCTGGATTGCTTACCAGAAAGGTTTTCTCGGTATGACTTTTCATTGGACTAAGTTTGCACAGTAATAAAGCTTCTGCATCATGCAAATGTATCAGATGAAAACGTTCACATAACATCAGTGAAGAAACTGAACAGATGTTTTTTTCTTTTATGAACTCTCTAACTAAGTGACACCACTATAACTTACATTGGGTCAAAGTTTGTGAAGATGTTTAAAACAGACTGCCTGCTGGTTCTGAGCATGGAGAGGAAGATGATGAGAAGGTAACATTGACAGACATGTGTATTTATAAAAAGGGATAAGGCAGACTTTACTTCTTCAGGAAGCTTTGGACCTTCAGCGTTCGCAGCAAGATGTTGTAGTTCTTCTCATAAGACTGTTGTGGAGAGTTAAATCATTTCTGCAGTCATCTGTTGGGGAACAGCATCAGAAACTGATAAAGAAGGGTGGTTCTGTTGTGGGGACTGTTCTGGAGCCTCTGGAGATGATGGTCAGTCAACGGTAATTCCAGCTCCAATTGCATATCTTAACCTGACGGTCGGCTGTGAAGCGAGGCACCATCTGTCCCAGCCCCTGCTCCCGCCGCCCCTCGATGGTCTTTAATGAGAGTCCCACGTGGTCCGAAGCATTTACTTTTAAAACAATGGGAGTGTTCAAAGCAGGTCTGGTTACCTAAATGCTGCAGCCAGAGGTGAAATAAATAAAAATATAATAAAACTAAAATAAAGATTCTACATCCACATCAAGTGTAGTTAAGGTGTGACCTTATAAAGTAAATAAACCCATCCTTGGAACATGCCTCACGACTGGTAAAATAATAAATTAAACCTATTTATAATGTCAGAAATTATAAGAGTCCTTGGTTTAAATATGAATTTGGTTATATATGTGCACACGTGTTTATTCATGTGTTTCAGCACATGTAGACTTGTTCTCAAATAAAACAGATGTGTATTCAATCTTTTTCTTGCACACACACACACACACACACACACACACACACACATACACACACACACACACACACAATCTCTTTCTAGTACTTTCAGAAAGCTTTAACATCAGCCACCATGGGCATCCTCCAGCGTCACCCGCTGTTTTACTGACAGACGTCTCTCTGGGACTAGTTGCTGCCCACATCCTGTCTGCTCTTGTTGGCTGATCCCTTGTCAGCAGGGCCACCCGAGCACCAGCATCTGTCTCCCCCGACCCCGGACAGTGAGAGGATCACGATATGACACCAGCCTGAAACCCGAGCAGACATACAGCTGTGGTTTCTGAGAAAAACAGTCAAAGCAACAAACAGTGAGCAGAAATTAAATCAAAAACCGTCAAACTCTGTGAAGATTTGGAGGATGTCAGTAAAACTTATCAGATTCAAAATCTTGATAACATATTTTAATCGGTTTCTGTGCTCTAAGTCATAATTTTACAGTGATTGTGTTTGATTTTTGTATGGCCTTTAGTTGGACAACACTACACCAATGGGAGAATTATGTTAAATCTAAAACAAAATACAGCTTATTTACATTTATAACAAGGATCTAATGCAACCACACTGAGATGCTGAGCATCTCATACTCTGAAGAACATTAACCTCCTAAGACCGGGTGCACACATACGTGGACATCACATGTTTTGCTTGTCTATGTCATAATGTTTCATTTCTTATTGGGGTCCAAAGGCCATCAGGTCTTACGAGGCTAGAGACATGTTAATAATACAACCTCTTCTCCAAAATCAGCTGGGATCCTGTTTAAAACACAACTAAAAACCAAAGGAAAAGATCTGCAAGTCTCATGAGCCCATATTTCATTCACAGTAAAGCATAGAAACAAATGTTGTAACACAGACATTTTTGACCATTTTATGAAAAGCAGTCACTTATTACGCATCTCAAGAAAACTGGCATGAACACCTGAAGGAGAGACGTTGTTAAACAAGACAATCCTGCATTCATTACAAAAGCATGACTTAGAAGAGTCCGGATGTTAAACTGACCTGCCTGCTGTTCAGAGTGTGCATTATGAAAAGAAGAACGAAATGCAGGACTGTTGAGCAGCTTAATTCCTGAATCAAACAAGAAGAAGGAAAACATTCCTCTTCTAAAAGTTGAGCAACAAGCCTCCTATATTCCCAAATGTTTATGGACTGTTGTTAAAGGAAGAGATTCTCCTTCATAGAGGTTAACGTCACCCTTTCCATCTGTTCTGAGACACGCTGGTGTCATCAAATTTAAAAGTGACCATTTCTTTTCTTAGGGGAGTAAACTCTCTCATTTTCAACATTCTATGTTCCAAATAAAGCTAGATATGCAAATCTTTGCATTTTGTTTTTATTTACATTTGCTTTTTGGAATTGGAGTTGTTATTCTGAATGTGTTATATGCCTAAAATTGTTGTAACTTTTTATCTTCTGTCAAAGGATGTCAGCTCTACAGTGAATGAAAGCCAAAGCTTTTCCAAAGTTTTCAGCTGGCTTGTTATATAGATTGCATTTGCTGAATAGTTGCCTCTATGGCGTTAAGCGATGACTGCAGCCTTTTCTGTGGATTTCATCACAAGTCACTTGTGTTTTCAGGCATAAAGCCATTTTTTCCATGTTTTAAGTGAATGGAGCTGGAAATGTTCATGCTTTTGCATTTCCGACAGTAAGAACTGGTCCTTATTGTACTACTTTGTGGCAGCCTTCTACTGAAGCATCCAAAATAGTGGTGCATTAAAGGTGTAACTAGAAACGCTGTAGTCACTTGACTGGTTGAAAAAAGGATCCGCTCCAGAGTGCAAAGTGAATTCGTAACTTAAGTGAGGCAGCAGAAGAAAACCAGAAAAGTTGTACAAAACCACAGCTGTTTAAAATAAAATATTATATTTGCATTCCACCAGAGACCCAAACCCAAACAATATAACAGTCACTTAAACAGATATTTCTTTTTAAAACTCTACCTCACCTGTCAAAGACCTAGATAGTTAGAATTTACTGGAATACCCTCACATTTGTTACTGCACATCCTTGTCTGATCTTATATTTCTTGTTTGACTGTGGCAACGAGGGTGAGAACAAGGCGAAAAGAGACAAGTAGCAAGAAATATCAGACAAAGACAGAGGAAGGTAAACAGAGAAACAGAGAGGATATACAACAGAGAGAGAGAGAGAGAGAGAGAGAGAGAGATTCAGGGCTGCGTGTCTCCTCTGCCTTCCCTCCCTCCATGATGTGTAGGTGTATAAATACCCCATTTTCCTCCAGGGTAAAATCAGCCCAGCAGGACCCTCTCTGCCCCACCTCATTCTCTTATATCCTCCTTGTCCAGCTCCTTCTTAACCCACCACCCCCTTCACCCCCCCTTACATCTTCTAATTAGGATCTTGGGTCTTGTTAGGGCCAGCAGCCCCGAGGGCCCCAAGATACAAAAAGCTGATTCTATCTGACGTAACAAGTCAATGCCAAAGGGACAGATGCTAATTTAAATTAATTAAATGGAAGGGTCAGCTCATGACAAACATGGGCCAGAGGGAGGGTCGGTGTGCTTGAACCAGCCAGATCCCTGTTCCTCTGGAGGGGGCGATCAGGCCGCTGCTTATTGTGGCTGTTGTTCATATCACAACGCGTTCGCCCACCGTTCCCAGATGAGAACTTCAGAGGCAAGTCGTGGCTGGTAAACAGCGGCTGATCGAGGCAGATATTCTTCTGTTTGTTTACCAGTAAGAGGATGGAAATTCCATTTTGTATGTTGATATTTTGGGAAAATGTTGCCTGGCCTTTCCATGTGGAGGTGGGAAAATATATTTAGATTTTTAAGGCATAAAGACTGAGTCAATACTCCTGCACTGAATATACACACATATGAAGTTGGCATTTCTCTGCACACTGTCACATGGTAAAAAAAACACGTAGAGTATCCTGTCCAAGATGCTTTGAACAACAAAATAAATGATCATGTGTAAAAAATATTCACACATGTTGACAAAATGTTTGCTTTGTTCTGACAAATATGGTTTGATTTGACTGGTCAGAAAATCAGATCTTTCTCCAGTTTGCTTAGGTCCAAACTCCAAAATATCTGATGTAAATGATTTAAATCCTCATATGAATTCATGAGTATATGAATAAATATCATCAATGAAATTACACTTCTTGACACAGCCAGTCATGATGTGCATTTTGGCACATTGTTGCACCATGCGCGCCCTCCCTGTACCTTGTTCTCCGTCACTGAGCATGCGCTCTCAAACGTTGAGGTTCTGGTTTAACTTTATGATAAAAGTGCACACAGTGTTCCTGAGTTTGAATTTTGAATCTGTAGCCAAATACAATCCCAATACCGTAAAAGTTCCACCCGTCCATGCATTTTCCTCTGCTTATCCGAGGTCGGTCTTGGCGGCAGTAGCCTAGGCAGGGAAGCCCAAACTTCCCTCTCCCCGGCCAATTCATCCAGCATGTCAGGTGGAATCCTAAAGCGTTCCTAGGCCAGCTGAGAGATATAGTCTCTCCAGCATGGTTTTAGGTCTATCCCGGGGTCTCTTACCATGATTCCTGAGCCAACCCATCTGGCTCCTCTCGATACGGAAGAATAGCAGCTCTACACTGAAACCTCCTGGATGACCGAGCTTCTCACCGTATCTCTAAGGGAGAGCCCGGACACCCTGTAGATGAAGTTCATTTGTGCTGCTGATATCCGCGATCTGGTTTTTTTGGTCACTACCCACAGCTCGTGACCATAGGTGAGGGTAGGAACGTAAACGGGCTAGAAAAAGTGAGAGCCTTGCCTTTTGGCTCAGCTCCTTCTTCACCACGACAGATTGTTGCAGAGTCCACATCACTGTTGACGCCGCACCGATCTGCCCATCGATCTGTCGCTCCATTCTTCTTCTCCATTCTTCATGGAGGTTGGTCCTGTGAATTACACGGAAACAGACCATGCAGCTTGTTATCAACACTGTTACCAACACAAGCCTGTATCTGTGACTGAATGGTGTTGGATTGGTGTCTAAAGACAGCTTACACATCTGACTCCATCAATGCAAAGTACATAGGGGGTTTAGGGTAGCATATACTCCCATCCAGGCAACGTCTCGTTCCCTCAACTGCAGTCCTCTGTGGTTGAGAACTGTCTTGCATATTTCAGCAAGACAGTTCTCAACCACATTCTGCATCCATTACATCAGCATGGCAGAATGGTCTCTGTGCTGAACTGCTCTGCCTGGAGTCCAGACCTTTCACCAATAGAAATATTTGTTATGAATTCTTATTCTTGACATGAAATGAGAAATTCAGCACAACGGACCAGTACTGTTGAGCAGCTAGAATCCTGCATCACACAAGAATGGGACAACATTTCTCTTCTAAAAGGTTAGTGAGGAGACCATCATTTGCATGGTCTCCTCACTAACCCTCCCAAAACATTTAAAAAGAATCTAAGAAACGAATCCAAATTTTTTTAACTTCTAGACTAGATTACTACTAGCAGGATGTCCAAGTGCGAATGTTGATAAGCAAGCGAGGCCACGTCTCTCCTGTGTTGCCTTCCTCCACTGGCTCCCCATAAGCTTTTCGATCCAATTCAAAATCCTGTTACTTGGGTTCAAAGTCGTAAATGGCCAGGCTCCTTAGTATTTTCAATACCAGATAGTTTCTAATAGAGTTCTCCGTTCTCAGATTTCAGGTTTACTCGTAGTTCCTAGGAGATCCAGATGTAGATTTGAAGGATGGTCTTCTGTTATCAGGAACCATCACTCTGGAACCAACTTCCAGTTGGTTCCAGAGGCTGACACCACCTCCACCTTTAAAACCAAACTTCAAACATTTCTGTTTAGTAAAGCATATAGTTAGTGCTTTAGTATGTCAGGACCAGTGGTCGCAGCTGCAGCTGCAGGACCAGACTCTACACCTGTTTATATAGTCATCTCCGTACTACATCAACTAACCATCTATCAGTCGCATGTACATAAAATTGTAATGAACCAGGAAACTGAACGCACGGAAAGACAGACACTACAGAATAGGGTAGAAAATGAACAGGTATACTAATACTAATATGATCCCCCTCATGATCCAGGTCCTGCTCAAAGTTTCTTCCCTCTCATAGGGAGCTTTTTTTGCCACTGTTTGGCTTTAAGGCTTTTTTTTGTTTTCACAAGGGGAAGTTTTTACCTGCCATTGTTTATTTAATAATTGCTCGGGGGTCATGTTCTGGGTCTCTGGAAAGTGTCTAAAGACAACTTTTATTGTAATAGATGCTTATATAAAACGTATTTGCAAAACGTCTTTTTCCACTTACAAGAGTCTAGTAAGGTAAATTTCTGCTGTTAGACAATTATTAAAGTATTGTACCGAAAGTCCTGAAATCATATGCAAATGCAGTTGTCTCAAATTTTAAAGATTAAACCAAATTAAAGCGCAAATACACACGTCAGTGTGTGTATACGTGTAGAAGTGTATGTATGGGTAATTAGTGACTGGATCAGAATTCTGTTAAGATTTTGTTTGTGATTGGTAATAAGAAGAAAAATAGTTGCTGAAAACATTTTAACATATGTTTTCTGTTATTTATACCAAAATATTCAAGAAGTGCACCCCATTAAAATATACAAGAAAAAATAATTAAATACATGTCAATCTTTTCCTGCTACATGGTTAATTTCAATATAAACACTGGGGAGTACAGGCCACTCGCTGTTAACGGAGAGACTAAGTACAACTCTCTCTGAACGCCGGTGTCTCAGCATTGTGAACGAAAGCAGTGTGTCGAAAGAGATAAAAGGCAGGATCAAGTGGTGAAAGGTTGATGCAAAATAAAGAGGCATAGGCAGGAAATGCAAAAGCAAAATATCCAAATGTTCATACACTGAACTCTGAATCAACATTAGTTAAAAGGACACGCTCTGAACCCCCAAACACCCCAAACAGAATACGCTTAACAAAATAGAACAGGTAATATATTGCATAAGATGTAAGCCAGTTTGAAGATAAAGCAGAAATAAAGTGACTTGCAAACAAAACATAATAACAAAATAACAAGATTAACAGTGTAACTGGAAAACCCCAGTGATTATCACAAGGATGCAAAAGTTTAAATTATAAAGTGCAAGAAAACAAAATTGGGTTATCAATTGCTCTGTGGTCATGCTCTGGGTCTCTGGAAGGAGCCTAGAGACAGCTGGTATTGTAATAGAAGCTATTTGGATAAAAGCGAATTGAATTACATCACTGAGTGACTGGAAGGAACAAACATCAACTGACAAAGATCCTCATACTAATGTTAATAAAGGAGAACTTGGACTTAAATGAACCCTAGATCTATTACTGGACGTTGATGAGTGAAAACGCTTCGGGAGCAAAACAAGGAGAATCAAAAAGGTTTTGCTTCCCCAGAACCGGATCAGTGTGAAAGCTCTAGCAACGCATTGCAGTCTCCTCATTTAACATCAACTGACAAAAATATTCCCTCATCCGACTGGTACAGGGCAAGACGCCCAAAAAAACCTGAAATCAGTCGATAAGAACAAACAGTCTTTCTTGTGCATTATTTTGTACACATAAAAAAATGATAATGACCTTGTTTCCTCTGTTGGGGGCCTATCCACATATTCATTTCTTAAGTTTGAGGTTTAAAATAGCAATTTATACTTGTTGGTAATTGCTCTATAAACTACTGTGGTTTTTACACAGGTTTTATGCTGCTGTATAGTGTATTCAGTTTCAGCTGAAAACTAGTCGAATTCTGGTTGTTTTGGTTTCCTAACTTATGTTTACACCCATAACCATCAAGCAATACACCTAGGCTTGATTTAAATCCAGGAAAATCCTTTAAGTGTAGGAGGTGAAAAGAAAAATCAGGGAAGAAAGAAAATATGGTAACAGAGGCAGATAAATACAGGAGGCAAACTAACCAAAGATAATCAAAATTACTGATACAAAATAAAACTGGCAGTGACTCAAAAAGTGACACGACTTGAAAATGAAACCAAGAAGCAAGAGAAAGCATCAGGGCAGGTGAGAGTGGTTGGACCACATACAGGAGTCAAAGAGAGACGTTGACAATGAAGGAAACATGTGCAGCCAACATGTTTTATCTTCCCATCTTCTTTTAACCTCTTTTTATCTGTCTGGAGGCTCCAGAAAGGGCTTGATAAGACATAAATCAGCACCTGTGCATTTTGACTTGGAAGTTCATTTCCACACTGTACACTCTCCTGAAACCAGGCCGACTGTCACTGGTACAAAGAGCAAATGAACTTTACCATATCTACGTATGAAAGGTAGACATGGGAACGCTGTCCTTGGCGCATGGACAGCGTGAAACGTGGAGCATCTGTTTCTGCTTTTGTTTAGGAGAGTGGGAAGCGGAACGGTTCGGACCAAACCAATGCCGACAATAAGCCCGCAAGTCCAATCCCACTAGCTGCTGGTTTCTGTCTGATCAAAGTCTTAGGCATAAATGTTTTAAAATGTTTGATGTGTGGATGATAATGCTGCACTGTGCGCTATGTTGTGGTTAAGGTGTTGAGCGCAACATTTCTTATCATTAAGAAATCCCCTCCACCTCGTGTCTCCCTTTCCCTTTTCCCCCTGACCTAGTTTTGGCATTTGATCTTGACTGGAAGATCAACCCCTAGAGGGTGCACAATGTCAGCCTTGTACCACGTCAATTCCCACACAAAGGGCACCCTTTGTCACTTCATATTTTCAAAGCTCCAAAACACTGGATTTTTCATTGTAGCTTCGGCAGCAGGGGTCATTTCCTGGTGGTGGCCCTGCCTCCCTGTTGTTCCTCCCTGTGGTGCACCTGCTGCCATTGTTGACCGTCACACAGCAGTGAGCCAAATGTCTCCTTTCACAGATAATAAATCTGAACTTGATCCAAGAATCCTCCAGTGTTGGGGCAAAATATCCGCCATATTATAGCTAAATATTTTACTAAATATTTAGCATCTGATTTAATAGTTTAAATCCAAACCTCTGAACCAGGAAAAAAGTAAAACTGAACCTTTGACCGAAGCGCTCTTACATTTGAAGTTCTTTTCTTTTGACTTTAGCCGTTCCAGTCCAGCACAGAGTGAAAGCTGCCAGGGATACAGGATGAAAAGACGGCACGATGGCCAAAGACAAACCAAAAGTGAGCAGCTGTGGAGTCTTGGTGCACACAGCTGTACCGGAAGAGTGAAACAGCAGATATTATAGGTTGCATGCTGCTTGTGTAATTTCTAGTTCAGATTTGTTTTCTTTTTAAATAAATTTGCTCCATGATGACAAAAAAATTATGAATGGAAAAAATCAATGAAAGAAAAGTTGACTAAGTTTGACTGGAAATACTTTCTGGAAAATACAGCAGACGCTCCGACCCTCTCACAGGGCATTGTAACATGGTGTCCTTGATGAAGCCCAGCACAAATTAACCAAAATGCCATCTTTGCCGTCGCCACTTACGTTTTGACAGCAGGAAAGTGAGGGCTGCTCCTGGCAGGAAGTGAGCCCAGAACCGGTATCATTGGTGGCCAACACCGACCAGCCGACACAGCCGAGGCTCTGCCTTGGGTCAGCAGCCATCATGCACAATGGCCTAATGCTGCTGATGAGAGAAAGCCCGCCTCGCAGGCCTGCACAACCCCGAGGTGTGGCCACTCAGCATCAGGTTAACCTGAGCTGACAGACTGTCCAACAAGCTGCGCTCACACAGGAGTGCATGCCCTGACACATGCACCAGCTCATAAGCATGCACACAAACAAATGCACGTATGAAAACCCGTGCACAAATTCATAAAAATACCCACAGCCACACAGACCTGTCTTCTTTAATACACAAAGCATATTCACACATACACACAGGCACTCACCGAAATCATTACAAAGCACAATCTAGCACCAATAGCATTATTGAAATTTATTTTTACATAATTAATACTTGAATTTCATACACATTACTTTACACAAATTGTCCAGAGCTCAACAAACTCAAAAAACCCCAGTATGAGGAAACATTGAAGAATTAACTTCATTAAATTGACACAAAGGACCTTTGCATTTGTTTTTGGCTCAAGGGATCCCCCATAAATGTGGAGGTTAAGTTGCTTTAACAGGAATCTTTTGCCTGTCGCTCATTATCTTCTAGAGGGTTTTACACTGTAAAAGCAGCCCCTCCAGAAATAAGCCTAACATTCCAATAATCTAGTCAAAATGGTCTTATTTTAAGTAAAAAATATATTTGCCAGTTGAGATAGAAAAAAAAATTGACTAGAATTCTTAAACTTGGCAATAAACTCTAAAATAGTCTTTAATTTTCTTGAAACAATCATGTTTTTTTCTTTACTTTCCAGGAAATAGGTTTTTGCTGTGACGTCCCTCCTGCCACGAGCTCCACTGCAGCTTTGGGAGCTGCTTCCACTGTTACGTGATGTCACGTAGTGACATACAGCGATGCGCAGCTGTTGTGAGACACAAGTGGTACCAGAGTCCAAAGTTACTATTTGGTGGTTTTTGCAGATAGTAGGAACTGGAGACGGTGAGAACTAGACATCAATTCCTATAAACTCCAGCCACTCAATAATAATTGTTATAGACGTTTGTTATGTGATGTTTGACTGAACAATTACAGCCTAATATTTATATTACGGTGTCTCTCCTTGCAACTAACGTTTTCAGCACAAAACTCATAAAGCACTTGACAAGATGACTAAGATAATAAACCACATCAGCTCCCTTTTAAATACTTTAATGATGGCACGACTTAATAAACAAATGTCTAAGCAAACATGTCTCTCTTAAAACGTGAACATTAAATATTAATTGTCATTTTCTTCCCACAAGCATGAATAATTTTGCTTTCATTCAATTAAGTGTGTGTTTAAACTTGAATATTAATATTCACCTTTATTGGTTTCACATCAGATGATTGTCACTTGCTTGTTTATTCGGAGGAGAGTTTAATTCTCCGATAGGGACTACAAGGTTGAAGTTGTCTAAATCTCTATTAAGCTATTTAGAGTTGGCAGTAGACACCACTTCGCTCTGTAGTTGTCAAGTGCAAAAGTCCTCGGTAGGTTCTTCAACCTCCTGCTTGATTCTCTACGTTACTTTCTTCAGTCTGAACCAAAACTGGTCACAACAACCGCAGTAGATGTTATAGATTGCCCTGCAGGAGTTAGCAACGCACTAAATGACATCTAGGCACCAAGAAAAAAAACAGACTTCCTGTCTGTCACTTTTCTTTCCTGTATTAAATAGATGAACCGTACAGACTGAATGACAATAGGTACACAACTGAAAAAAGACGTTGGAAATCAAAAAAAGCAGGGAAATTAAAACAACACAGATGAGATCATGACATTGTGGTTCAGTGTTTTTGATGGTTGTTATGGCTACCGTTTGTTGTCTTGCGTTTGTGTATGACACCAGTGCTACACAAATGCGTACATCCTTTCACCAGGACAGAAGATGACAGTTATACACAAAGCGTCAGTGTGGTCCAGGATGCACTGTGTGTACAGTGCTGGAAGTATGTCGTCACATGTGGTCCTGTGCAACTTTTACATCTGTATTTACAGCGGTCCATGAATGACTGAATCACTCAGGACAGATTTCAAATCCAGGTGTAAACAGGGTCTCAAATTTAAAACTCTTGTCAAGATGAAGGACAAATATTCAATGAAGCAATGACAGCTGAATCAACCGGCAGCCAACACTTAGAGCCCTAAAGTGTGTCACATGAAATCACATGAGATGTTTTGGAGCAGGTCAGAGCGAAAAAAGCGTCATCGTTTCACTAATTCATTTACTGATGATAGTCCAGACAGCAAAATTTACATGAAAGGTGATTTAAATGTCATCAGACAAGTATTGGCTCTAGGTTAAAGTCTGACATTGTAACTCAAAGTAAAGTGTTTTACAAATGATCAAACAGATGTTTGATTTTCAACTGGAAAATACAGTAAAAACCAAATAACCCCATTCATCTAAAACACTGAACAGTGTAAGACAGTGGACATTTCTGAATTTTCCAGAAAATTCAGATTTTCCAGAACTATGCATTTGATTAGTAAGTCACACCAAACATCTCCAGCTGAAGGAACGGGGCTGAAGATGTGTCCAAACCAGAGACTGTAAATACAGAAAAGACAAACTGTTAATGAACTGCTGAGTTACAGCCTTCATGTCAGCCTGTGGTTGTCAACATCTTGGAAACGTCCATATTGAATGAAAGAGGAATCAAATGATGTGGAAAAGTTTACACAACCTCTAGGTTAGTAAATCTGAAACTGATCATTTTGATGCCCATCATCTATGATTGGAGTTTTAGGTTTTGCAGACCCAGCTAACACAAAGAAAAGCCTGACTTTGTCAAAACCTGCTTCATACTACAACCTTCTGGATGACGGTGAGACAAGCAAGCTGACTGGAATACGTTATTATCCCTTGAGGGCACTGCACACCCCTTCCACTTGCTCGCACTGCAGGAATTTGAGATCACAAAGCTCATGTGGGGGATTTGTAAGGTGTCTGCAGTGTCTCATGAAAGTGCTCATCTCCTCGAGGCTTTGATTGATTTACAAAATTGTAATTTAAATGGATATGTTAGGAGTAATGGACCTACACAAAATTATCTAAAACAGTAAAAAGTTAATAGTAAAAATAAACTCTGTATATGAGCCCCTTTGTTTTGAACTTGATGACTACAGAAGTCTCATAATTAGTCTCATAATTAGTTCATCTGAATGTGAAATCTACTGGCCTAGTGATGCTTGACATATCAATCACTGCAGCAGCAAACTGTGACATAAGTCACTTGAATGAACACTTGAGTCGCTCGCTGTCCCCGTTTTCTAACGGTTGGTGACGCTGCTGTGGAAACGGCACTGCTACACCAAATGACTTGCACCATTCAATTTACAAGCAGCTGCATAGTTTCCACCTTTCAGCTGTTTTAAGCAGTTTTGATGTTTTGATGAAGCTTGCAGAAACCACACCTTACGTGTTGATCAATCTTACAGATACCTACGGTGACGGGCCTGCCTACACTGTACAGGCTCTTGGTAAATGCTTCGAGGAGATTAATACTGGATGTGCCAGAACTTTTTCCAGCTAAACAAAAACAAAACTGAGGTAATTGACTTTGGAGCCGAAGAGAAACGATCACAGGTCACCACAGAGGTTCAATCTATACACCTAAAAACCACCAACCAGGCCAGAAATCTGGGTGTAGTACCATCACCCTAAGAATATATCAAGGTTAAAAGATCTGATGTCTCAGCAGGACCTGGAAAAACTAGTGCATGCATTCGTCTTTAGTAGTCTTGGTTATTGTAACAGCATCTTTACCTAAAACATCAGTGAGACACCTGCAGCTCATCCAGGTTGAAGACTCACCTCTTCTCAGCTGCATTTGAATAAAGACACAAATTCACGCTGTTTTACTTTTAAACTTGAGTTTCAAAACTTGATTACATTTTAACAACTGCTTTTATTTATTTATTATTTTATTATTTTACATTTTAAATCATGCTTTTTATTAGTGGGATGTTTGAATGTCTCTGTAAAGCCCCTTGAATCCCCTTGCTGCTGAATTGTGCTTTACAAATAAACTTTAACTTAGACCCGCTTCCTGTTTTTCAGATGTGTCACTCAAGCAACACATTTGCAAGAATTAGGTGTTTCCAGTGGTGGATCTGGAATTTTATAAGTAATCAACTCTAAAGGGACCAGATTTCACAGAGGGGGCAGTGTTTGTTTAACATGCTTGCATATAATCTCTGTAATTCCTCTTTTGTTGGTGAGATGTTTATATGTCATCAGTCACACCATGTTCGAGCACTGTCATAAAAACAGCTTACCAAAAAATGTAGTCTTGATTTATTTTTACATCTCCTGACAGCAAAATGCTCATGTTAAAAAACCCATTCATGATGAAAAAACCATGTTGGATATATTGTATACTGATATGGACGGGATGATTGGTTTGGACCAGAAGGATCCCACATAGTTTGATGGAAATTAAAATTTAAAAAAACACCCAGAAAATAAAACTGATGTGTCAGGGACAACTCATACCTCAACTCATAATGGTGGTCAGCGCCAGTGGCCTGCTGGAGGTCATGTTAAGGCTCTAGCAGTGCTCATCTTGTTCCTCTTTGCACAAAGGAGCAGATACTGGTCCTGCTGATGGGTTAAGGAGCTTCTGCAGCCCTGCCCAGCCCTCCTACAGTAACTGCTCCTCTCCTGAACTCTCTTCCATACTTCTGAGTCTGTGCAAACCTTCATCTAGGAAATGAAGAGATCAACAATGTTATTTATGTCCTTCATGCAATTTACATCAGCAATCACGGTGATTACATCGAGCAGCAGCAGAGGATGGAAGCAGCTGCAAATTTCAGTTTTCTTCTTCTTCTTTCTTTAGGGTAATTCAACCCTCAGTAAAAAAAAAAAGTTCTGATTGTACTTTAATGATAATATTCAACTGTTAGTTTTAACGAATGACCTATTAGATTGTACATCATGAAAAGGTATTACAAAGGTCATCTTTTATATAAAATCAGAAATGCAGACACAAAAATAGTTCCCTGTCAGGCAATTGGGGACTTGACAATAAACCTCTGCTGTTATTTGGGCCTAAAACGACCTTTTTATGTCAGCAATAAGACCTACCAGGGGTGCAAAACTGCAAAGGAAGTGTTGATTCATCTCTTGAAAGTTTTCCAAGTCCTTTCAAAGTCCCTCTAAATCTAATGTCATTGACATTAATTATGTCAGTGTAATAATCTTTCCATGACATGGGTTTGAATGAGTGAATATCATCTGTTGATGTATTGATACCAAATCATCCTCAGTGAAGAAACTTCTCTCTATCATCACCCTGCTGGAAGCCAGCACTGCAGGTCCAAGCCAGCTTTTCTAACACACATAACTTAAAAGCTGCGCTGTCATTCAGGAGATAGCTCTTTGAGCGGCATATTGCCTGGTCAACATTTGTAAGATCTTGTATAGTTCCTTGCGAACTTAGTGATGTGTTTAAAAGACTCAAGTTATAATGTTACAGTGGAGTATTTTAAGTTGCAATTCATTTGATTAAAAAAAAAGTGCCTTGGAAGTCAGTAAAACTGAACATCTGACACTTATAAGGTAATCGCAATAGCAAATATTGGGGATACAGTACACTAATGCATTAGTCAGCGCCACTCACTAATGTCTGTTACAAAAAAACATGGAAATAAATTGATCCATGACTGACTAACAAGATCAGCTGTGAGCAGAACAACTGACTGTATATGTAGAGAGGAAGAGTGATTTACTGCTGATAATAATGATTTTCCTTTCCTTTCCAATAATTATATTGTCTCAACTTAATATCAGTTGTTGTTTCCCACTAACAAAAAGCAATTTGAATCCTTGATGAATGTACAGTAAGTCCTCAATGACACAACTGAAAGTACAATGGTTGGAGCACCATCTTCCTCTTCATGGTATGGGCTTGTTGGCAAATTACAAAACATTATACATTCAAGTTTCCTGTTCAGTCACATTGTACCACAAACATTGTGCAAGGAGTGAGCTTGGCTGCAGAGTGGTGGATGTGGGTTGGGGGGTGAAAGGAAACACCGTGGTGTTGATCTCCTGGAATGCAGCATGCCAGAGAGCAAGCTCGACTGGCACCAAACCAAAATGCCTTCAATTCCCCTCCTCCCAACTTCAGCACCATTCCTCCCTCTCCTACCCCACACCCCAGCCCCGTCTTTCCTGTCTCTCTCTTCCACAACCGATGAAACAGGAGAGCCACCATCTCCGCTTCTTCAGAGAAAATCAGCAATCACTCTGAGCGGGCCTCCGGACAGACGGCATTCCTTCCCCCTGTCGCTTCTGCTGTTGCTGGCCGGCTGTTGCGGCGAGCATCAAGAATAGATTTCTGACGTCCGCCTGGTTACCAGAATATGCCAGCATCCTGAGAATCAAAGGGACATACAGCAGAGGCAGATGTATGCTGAGCAGACATATAAGACAGCAAACTGACCTAGAACTTCACCAAACAGAAAGAAAATGATGATGCTGTGGTGACAAACACAGCTGTTGATGCTCAAACCATTATGTAAATGTAGCATAAAATGAGTCTTCAAATAAACCATGTTAGGCGAGCGAACCGAGCGCTGGGGGAGGGGAGGGGCTGTGGCCTCAATAGTGACCTAACATTGACCCCATATGCTAATTGCACGTATCAATACCATCGATACAAATAACAACCCTGTAAAAGTTGAACTACTATGGTCGAGGTCACGCAGACCTGCTAATGAGATACTTTTGTCTGATATAAACATCCAAACAGTATTATATGGGACAGAAACACGATCATTTTTATTTGAATTATTGTACCTTGTTTTGTTTTCCACTCTAAGGTTTACTGAAATATCTTACCAACACTAATACGGATCCAACCTGAAATTTGGCATTCGTATACAGGTGGTGCAATGTTGGGAAACCCACTGATTTTCCAAAGTCCTAACAATAAAAAAATAAATAAACATGCACGATATTTAAAAAGCCAATTTAGTCTCATTCAAGTGCGGTGTGAAATAATCATCTGGAGGAGTAACAGGGGAAGTAGTGATGGCTGCAACTCTGCACATCGTTAAAACAGACATGGAGCAAAGCACAACTAGCAGAAAAGGTCAAAACACTTAATGAAGAAATACCATAAACTATGCAATCACAGCCTCGGGTTGAGGCAAGCTGGACTGGCCATCCAACGAACCGTCACAGCTGCTCAGAAAATCCTATTGTCCTGCTTAGCAGCTTGGAGGAGCCTCCGTCTGAGAAGGTGAAGCTGACTAAGCTTCTCCCTCCTGCAGGAGAACAAATATCAGCAGCAACTTTGAGACTGAGGCCAGCACTGCTGCATGTGTCCTACTGGATAGGCCATGTATAAGCTTTAACTTTTACCTTGCCATGAAAATGATGACGTATCGGATATATTTAGTTTAAGATCAGAAGCCTACAAAATGACATTCTTACAATATCTGCTTTGTCTTTGTAGAAAAGAGAATCAAAAAATGTGATCCTTTCTTTCATGGGCAGATTTGTCACAGGTTGGAGATGAAGTGAGCGAAGGATCTGAAGCTGGACTGCACGGTTGTCACTTCTGCTGGCGTCGGTTCACATGATTCATGTTGACTGAAGCCCTGCGTTTGTCAGGGGAGGTGTCTGCAGTAAAAGTGCCGTGGCTCTCCAGATTGACACTCATTAATGAGGGGCTGCGAGGCAGAGGGAGCCCGCAGGGGGCAAGAGGGCAAGGAGGAGGGTGAGAGGCCACATCCCACTAAAAATAAATGATCTCTAATGATTGATACAGATAGCAGTGGACTGATAGGACCAGATGAATAAGAGGGCTTTGGTGGCGGTGGCAGGCAGGACCTCTGGTTGGCAAGTTGTTGTCAGCTGAAACACTGCTTAAAGCCAGCATGCTCAGCTAAAACGTGTCTCATGTGAATCCCAACACAGACCCCACACACACACACACACACACACACACACCTAACATACATACGATGCAGCACCTCAGCACCAGTGCATAACCCCACCACCCTTCCATCCTCCTCCTTCACTTGTTGTGCTTCACCACCCCTAGCAGTGCCCCTCTGCCTCCTGCCACTCAAGCCACAATCACAAACGTACGCACTTGCATTACACACATTGCACACAAATGCCAGTGCTCGCCCAGGAGCAAGAGAAACAAACAGAGACCACGAGACTCACACACAAACGCACACGCACACTCCCCAGTCTTAGCCACTTGGGCTTTAACCCTGTTGCACTTTCCATGGTTTCACATCCCCTCGAACACTGTGTCCATCACTGTGTTTGTGCATGAAATCCACAGTTCAGGTCATTCATCGCACATGTCTCCAGCTGCCAATCATTCAGTCAATCGCAGCTTCATTACAGTGATTGTAATATTAAAGCCGCCAGCATCAAGATTGCATGATGTTAAGGACCAAGAGGGCAGGCTTATTTTAAAACAGCACTCAGATTAGATTTCCTTCAAAAGTCATTTTCAGCTACAGATTTTCAGGCAATGTTCTCCGAAGACTGAGCTTGGGTCCAAAAGGTCCAAGAGGTGTCAAAAGGTTTTAGTGTGCCTTAGACTGAGCTGATAGAGTTAAACACTTATACAGATGTGTGACTTTTAAAGGTGGCTTCCTCTGTTTTCACCTCTGCATAAAACATGACTACTTCACGTGTATTTGAATATTATTTTTATTTTGTTACTGGCATTTCCTGGCCTGCCAGGTCCAGACCCAGTGCATTTGGACACTTTTGCTGCACACAGGATATCAGTTAGTGTGTAAATTATTACTTTTTTTTTTGCAGCTCTATTCATTTTCAGCAATCTCAGTTTATACAAGTGTAGTTGAGTTAAGATGTGCCTGGTCCCACACCTGTGTACCTGACCAGACTGTCTGGAGTTTGACTGAGTTAGTTTCACACATTGTCTGTAGCTTTGGAGCCTTTACTGAAATTCAGTTATACTAGTTATATTGTGGTGTTTCTGTTTATAACATACAAGTCCAGCACAATCCCAACTGAGACCAAACTAAGATTAAATCATCACATCAGCTCCCTTTCAAACACTTTAATCACAGAAAGATTTAATGCTTGCCTTTTATTTATTACAGAGAATACACATAGTTTTGGGGTAGATGTTTCCATTTCCATTATTCTTACCAGCCTATTGGCTAATTACAGTTACCATTCAGAGACATGTGGAGGCGTGTGATATCCGTTTTTATGTTTTTCTTCTGGATCAGACTCCGGGTCATACATGTAAGGCTGTATTTTGAATTTCTACATTTCCAAACGACGGTTTATTAATATATGCATCCAGCAATACGTTATAGCAAAAGACATGCCTGGCAGACAATGAGGTCTTCAGAGTGGGGGTCAATTACAGTGGAGTGGGGGGGGTGGTAGGTGAGGCAGGGGGTCAGTGGCGAGGAGAAATCTGCAGACTGCTCTGAATGTCCTGTAAAGAAGACAGAGAAAAGGAAAGGCGTCTGAGCAATGCAGACAGTTTAATGTGGCCAGCCATGTCTAGCTGCCCTATAATGAAAATAAAAAAGACCACAGTGAGGCGTTTCAGTAGGGCTGGACTGTCCATGGCCTCTGCTTTTTGGAGCACTTCAAATAAATTCACTGAGTATAAACTAATCCTCTAATGATCCCTGAAGGGAAGTCATGAGATGAATGAAATTATTTGAGTACTTTTCAGCCACATTCAATAAGCATAAGACAAAAAAAAACTGCAAATGAGATAAAACCTTTACACTTCATGGACAACCTGTATTTTATAAGTGTATAACTGCGCTTCCTCACTATACCAGCCACATGTAGCCAGAATCAGGCAGATGTGTCATGTACGAGTACAGACAAGGGGAAGATAAAGGCGAAGGTTGATTTTCTGTCTGGAAGACAGAAACTGCTTCTGTAAGATACGTTACGTAACAGTAAGGATAATGAAACCACTTCTCAAGTGTTTGCATTGGGATTAAGTAAGGAAGGCAGACCCGGAGACACACAGAAACTATGCTGGGCCTTTACATGCCCTGACCCCGCATGAGGGTCGACCAATTATTAAATGAACACACCGTGTCTTTGTCCGGAGAGGTGACACAGACCTATGGAAATGTTTGGCTGAACAGACTGCACCTGACACCTCGTTCAGGAGGATTTATGGTCTCATAATTAGGTATTAGAAGGAGAGAATATCCACAGAGGCAGCTGATGTACAGCTGCCACTTTCAATACACTGGAATAAGCTTGTCACTGAAGGAAAATAAACTGTATTGCTTCATGTCCTAAATAACCTTATTAATTTAACTGAGCGTGCTAAAGCAAGCACATGGTGTCAAAAACAAAGAAAGTACAAGCATACAAAAATAACAGGAAGTTTTTGTCTTGTGATTTTACGTAAAAGCTCAAGATTAAGGTTAGGTAGATTTGGTTCATCAAACAAATTGTAATCTGCTAATTTCTGAGGATTTTAAATACTAGCAGTGGTGTAGTGGTCCCTGAAGATGGACTTTATTCAGTCATTCATTCTTCATCCATGTCCTTTTTTAAGCAGCCCATTCAGCAATTGATAAACACCGGTTTTAGAAACAGTAGCACGTAAGAAACCACCGGTTTAGTTTAGGCCAGTGGTATTGTATGGTAGTGGTAAGCCAGTGGTTTATTGTCACATAATTTCTGATTCTTTCTGACCTCAGGGAAAAAGGATTATTAAAATATAAAATAACTGACCCAATACTGCCCCACAGACTACTGACAAGAGACAAAATCATGATCATGCATCTTGAGTGAACTATTTCTTATCCTTTACTCCATCCACATGATAAAATAATAAAACTATTCTCTCACCTTGCATGTAGTCCATATTGTCTAGTTGTTTCTTTCGTATCTTCAAACAGCTGGTTTGCCACAGTGAAGACAAAGTGTGCCACTATTATCATTACTTGACCAGGAGCAGTTTGCAGATACGTATTACTGGTTGAGCCCAGCACAGACATGTTATTTACAAGGTTCAGCAATTTTAAAAAAAGGCACAAGCAGGCACAAGGTCTTCATCTGACCTTGTGCCTGCTGAGGACACAGAGGCAGCACCTCCTTCCCCGTTAAGTTAAGTGTGCTGCATCACTAGCACTGGCTGAGCTGCTGGTTGATGTGGATTAATAACTGTGAAAAGACATTTTAGTTTGAATAGCTTGCTTTATTTGCTTGCTTTATTGATTTTTTTTAATTTAAAGGAAACTAACAATATTAACGATCTCCCAGGCATGACCCACCCTACTCTGCCTCTGATCACTCCTATCAGTCCTCGTGCCTAAACCTAACCAATCTAGTACTAGCCTGGAGAGACAGCGCGGGGCTGGTCATGCCCTCACCATCCTATGAAAGAAAATTGGACAACTTGGCTTGCAGACACCTCTGAGTGATGCACATCAGGGGGACTGATGGTGGGGATACCCAATGCTGACTGGAAAATAAGTGGGTGTGCTCCATATACCGGCGTGTACCCTGCACCACACCACTCCATATAAGGGCCAGATAGGAAATGAACTGGTCCCTACCAGGTCACGTGGCATAACACATGACATATTACCCTATATCATTATTCATTTACAAAAAAATAAAACTGTTATATAGCTGCAAGAGGTGATGATCGAGCTCCAAGCTGCTCTGTAGTACTCCAGGACCAAATGACTTCAGCACTTTAGGTACTAAACAATTAAAGTCAGTGGAAGACACTGACTGCTCATTTGATTGGCTGCAGGTGGGTCAACTTGAACAGCAAGGCAATTAGCACCTTATAACATAAAAGGTGTATAGTATGACTATTCCAAATTTAGCATTTCTATGATAAGCACTTTTTTGAGATACTTACTTGTGGCAGCTGTGGGAGCACCTTACAGTTGGGAAAGTCCTGCTGCGTACCAAGTTTGCTGATGTTCAGATATTGTGATCAGAAGATATTGGCTAGAGCTAGTGAGTCCTCTCTTCAAAACAATGAAAAAGATCATCTCAACGCTGTAGAAAATGGACTAAAACATCTTTAGTCTTTGATAAATTATTGCTGCTGTTGACAAATGAAAAACAGATAATCATCGACGGATGATCATTCAAATGATCATTCAAAGTCAAAGCCCGTATGCAACGCAGTAATGATTAAGTAGTGTTACAGGACAACCACATCATATTAATGAGGCCCCACACAGCTGGAAACTAGATTCTGATGACTTTAGATCGGCCGGCTACGTCACATCCAGCACTGCGAGAGATGTGGAAATTCGCACAAAGCGTTTCCTTTACACTTTTGCAAACACCTGGATTATCAGATCACCTGAAAAAGCACCTCCTGTAAGCGTAAAAAGGTTTATACAATACTCTGGAGTTTATTTGGTTTTATTTGGTTGATTTGGTTCTGTGCAAATCTAGGGGTAATGGACAGGTGCCTACTGCCATCTTCTTAGAGGGAAAATGTTCCTCCTGGCAACCTTCCTCACAAACCAGGTTGGACAAGTCTTTTTCCAACTGCACTGAAGCCTGTGGACTGTAAGATGTAACTCAAAGTTTTTTGCTGTTTACTCCACAGTCTGACGCTGGGTTGAACTTGCTGGGATGTCCACTCCTGGGAAGGCTGGCTGTGTTTTCCATGGTGAATAATCCTTCCCACAGTTTAATGATGAACTCCAAATTGTTCAGAAACTGCCTCATCTTTTCATCCACTGCTGATGTCTTTCTCCTTGATATTGTGTGTAACTGATGTTCTTTGCTCAAGAAATAAATAACTGCAGTTTTCACCCAGTTATTAGTTTATGTGGTTTTTTCTGTTCTTTTCTTCCTCTTCTAAACATCGATAAACTTTAATTCTTAGCTATAACCAACTCTGATTTTTCTAACTGTCCAGCATATTTCTAGATAGATAGATAGATAGATAGATAGATAGATAGATAGATAGATAGATAGATAGATAGATAGATAGATAGATAGATAGATAGATAGATAGATAGATAGATAGATAGACAGACAGACAGACAGACAGACAGACAGACAGACAGACAGACAGACAGACAGACAGACAGACAGACAGACAGACAGACAGATAGACAGATAGACAGATAGACAGATAGACAGATAGATAGATAGATAGATAGATAGATAGATAGATAGATAGATAGACAGACAGACAGACAGACAGACAGACAGACAGACAGACAGACAGACAGACAGACAGACAGACAGACAGACAGACAGACAGACAGATAGACAGATAGACAGATAGATAGATAGATAGATAGATAGATAGATAGATAGATAGATAGATAGATAGATAGATAGATAGATAGATAGATAGATAGATAGATAGATAGATAGATAGATAGATAGATAGATAGATAGATAGATAGATAGATAGATAGATAGATAGATAGATAGATAGATAGATAGATAGATAGATAGATAGATAGATGTAAATACATAAATCTCCCCTTTAGTCCTGCATAAAACTGTAGACACCGTCAGTCTAATACTCATCTGGTTGCTCATATTAAAACACATCATGAGAATCTGGCAACATGCCGGGCACATACATTTGACACGAGACACAACTACAAGCATTCATTCACAGTTTCGTCACAGACTCAACGGATTTTGCATGGACTCACATTCATACTATCTTAACCTTTGTGTATGGCCTTAGCATTTGCCAGTAAAAAAAAATCCCTAATGGTAACTGTAGGCATGTGGCTGACCCCGGAGCAGCTGTCATGTATAGTAGCAGTATCCACAGCAGGGTCCGTTCGGATTTTGAAAAGTGATGATTTCTTAATCTGGTCGCAGGCCAGGGCAAACGATCAGTGGCTGCGGAGGAGAGACTCATTGGGTGAGGGGAAGGGGTGTGAGTGAGGGAAGCTGAGCAATGGTTTGGTTAGGTTGGGGGTAATGTGCGATCGTGAAGCAGGCCAGAGGAATGTTGGGAAATGAACAGCTGCCCTGTTTTATCAGCGCTGTGCACTGTGCTGTCTGTCTGAGAAACATAAAACTGCCATGGTCATGGGCAGGACCTCCCATGGATCTGCAGGCCACAGATGCATAACCCAGCACGCATGAACCCACACAGGCTCCAACTTGTACTGTTATGAGCTACACTTGCTACATATCCTAGTTTATTTTAGTTGGTGGCTTTTGTCACATCTAGTATAAGTCACCGTATTAGATGTAAATTACCAATGAAGACAGTATTATATATTTCTGACTCGCTACCTGTTTTCATAACAAATAGACAAATAGAATAACAACATATAGTGGCACTTTGTCCCACTCGGGAGGTCACATGGTTCTGGACAGAGCGGAGGTCAGTGGAGCAAGGGTTGTAGTTGAGTCACCAAAGTCCAAGTCCAAGTCCAGCCTGGACTCTCCAGTGTTGGAGTCTGAGTCAGGTCTAACTAGAAAAATCCAGGTCAAACCCAGTCCAAAAGATACAGCTGTTAGCTTTGTAAACACCTGCACAGTCTTGAACACACCAATTATACATGTTGTTATATTAAATAAGAGGTTTATGTCCAAAGGAGCTTACAACAAAATCAATAAAATACACATTGATAATGTCCACTTGGCAGTAGTTAGTGTCAGCTGAGAACCTGTCAATGTTACAGAATTAACCCCATTTCAGCATCATCAGGCTGCAGCTCTGCATGGTAGCAGTTGGCCAGTAGACTGCAAAAGACGAGTTTTAACTCTCACAGACTCAAAACGCTTGCAGCAACAGAGAGAATGTTCTTTACTCCTCTATCCCTGCAAGGTCAAACTAGTCTAGGTCAAACCAGTCTAGGTCAAACCAGTCTAGGTCAAACCAGTCTAGGTCAAACCAGTCCAGGTCAAACCAGTCCAGGTCAAACCAGTCCAGGTCAAACCAGTCCAGGTCAAACCAGTTGTGCTCTTTTCCAAGTCTAGTTACATCTTTAAAAAATAGGGCTGAAGTTGGACTTGAATCTGAAACCAAGTTCTGGACTGATTTTTTTTTAAATTTCATTTGTATTCTTTAAAAGCTGCCTGTTAACCCTCTGAAGCATCTGACAAACAGGTCTAGATTCTGACTACCATCATTTTTTTTCTTTTCCACAGTGTTCCATCTTAGCCAATAAACTGGATTTGTGTCAATATGAATAAAAGAACCTCAGCTCAGTATTGGAGTATAAGGCCTTGACTGAGACGGGACCGTTGGGATTACGCTTACCCTCTCTGTGTTCATAGGGGTTAGCAAAAGTTGAGAGGTCAAGCACAGAGTGCAGACTGTCCCATTACGTTCCCACCACAACACCACCCCCCTCAAAACAAGCACTTGAAGAAAGTGGTAAGTGTCTGAGAAAGTCACACCACAACATGTGCCAATGGAGATGTTCATATCTCCACAGGGAATATAGCGTCAAATCGGTAGTTGCCCACCCAGCACCCCCACCCCCTTTTTTTAAATCCTCAGAATGTCACATGACAAACTAAAGCTCTACAACCTCTTGGACTCAATATAACTGTAAACTGTTCATTATTGTTTCATCAGGCAGTCCTGATCAAGGAGAACTTTCCAAAAGTGTGGCTTTATGTCTCTTATCCTGGATCTTATCCCGGTCTCACATGATCCTGGATTCATGTGAGACCTGAGGGTGCAGCTGCAGGTCTGGCGTTGCCCAACAATGGATGTCTGGCAGGACAGACCCACCCAGCATTGATTACCAGTTAATTATAGAATAAGGAAGTGGCATCTTGTTTGTTTCTGGGTTGCTGAGGAATACATTTGCACTTCACCGAGGGTTCATGAGCTATCGGGTGCGAATTCCGCTGAGCACTGAGTGCTTCTTCTCTCTCTCACTCTGTGTGGAGCTCACAAGATCTCTCCATTCACTCTTTCCTCACTTAATTCTACCACCCTCTGTTTTCACAGCCTCTGTGGGTGGGTGCCTCCTGAAGCCCTCTTTCACACCCCGTTCAGAGATTTGAATAAACATATGTTGCGTTAATTATGAGCCAGTGCCGTGGTGTTTCAGACAGGAAGATGCTTTTCAAGTGCAGCTTCTGAGCCCGAGTTCTTGCCAAGTTGATCTAATGAGAAATGTTTACAGGGTGAATGTGAGGGACACCCTCAGCCCTGCTTACCACAGCGCTGCAACACCTGCTCCCGGCACTGGCAAATTCAGAAAAACCAATCCTGCTTTTGTGAGTTTTCTTCTTTCATTACATTATTTTAAATATTTATTAAACATTTTAATAAATCTGAAAACTCCTAGAGCTCCTACACTATGGACACAAATCTATACCATTATTCAAATTAAAATGGATTATCAGAAATACGTTTTCATTTTCAGAATGTAGCCGCGTATTTGACTCATAAATGAAATGAATGAAAAATCATTCAAACTGCATTTTCATTTCCTCTGTGACTTCATTAAAATCATAAAGAAAAGGACCTTGCATTTTTGTTTTTATGCCTGTGTGTTGCATAATTAAAGCGCAGGAGAGTGACATCAGCGGTGGTTTTTCTTCAGTCTGCGCTCAGGAGCAGAAGGTATTGTTGATGTGGTGGGAGTATCGTCGAATCCTGATGTTGCTGGTTGGTTTTGACGTTCCAGGGCAGCTGTGGCCTCTCTCAGCAGCTCTGGCACAGATTTCATGATGCTGGATTTTCCCACCTCTGAGAAATGTCACAACCTCTGCAGTTACCACTCTCCTCTTGTCTTACTTTTCCTCTCTTGATCCAGCATCAAATATGCACAACGCCCCCTTACGTACTGGATGTGTAGCACAGTCAGACTGGAGACCAAAGTAGAGTGACCACCAAGGCTGGACTGGGACAAAAAATCGGATTTGGGCGACCAGCCCAATAATCAACCCAGGAGTGGACTGGACTGGCCATCGTTCCCATGGGGCAAGTGCCCGATGGGCCAATGACCAGTCCAGCGGTGACGACCATTGACATCACTCTCCTGCGCCACTTGTGATCGTCAACTCTATTTGAATTATGCAACAGTTCTTTCGGGGCATAAAAACAAAAAAGCAAGGTCAAGTAACAGAATGAACTATCTTAAAGAAGAAGTTGAAAATGCAGTTTGAATGATTCATTATTCATTTAATTCATAGGTCAAAAAATGCAGCTATATCCTGAAAATGAAAAAGCATTTCTGTTAATCTATTTTAATGAGAATGATGGTACAGAGTTGCTTCTGTACCACTCCAGAATAAAACGTTAATGTAACAGAGTCAATGCTGGAATTTTGATGGTTTGTAGTAGAACTAGAAGAGCACTGAAGGAGTTGTTTTAAAGTGCTGCCAGGAGCACCGCTTGATTTCACAAAGTTGTGTCTGAACAAACCACAAGACTTCTGAAACAACATAATTCCAACAGATGAGACCAGAATCAAGAGGTTTGGCTTCAATGCACAACAACACAAATCCTGTGCTGTGTTTGGTTAAACGCATCAACACACACGCCCCATGCCAACTCGCAAGCACAGCGGAGGACGGGTTGTGATATAAGTATTCCAGAGTCAAACTTGACATAATCTTACTGACGGATAAAGATGCAATAATGAACGCAAGCACATCGGCAAATCAGACTGGCTGAAGAAGAAAAGAATCAAGGTGCTGCAACGATTCTGGCAAAGTCCAAACCTCAGCCTGACCGAAATGCTGTTTTAGATTAATTGTTGCTGAATGGTATATATAAACAATTGGGATCTTTACTTTGTCAGTGCATTAGACAGGATTGTTGCCTTCAATTGGGTGTAATTTTCTGTTTGCATGTAATTGTACACCTTACAGACGCCGAACAGACTCCACCTATGCCGTTTTTAGACCGTAAATAATTTGACAAAAAAAAGGAGATAACGCATATACATGACTGACAAGATCTTTTTATTAAGTAGATGTTATTAAAATTGTGAAATTGCAACTATATAGTTCAAATTGTGGCTTTGAAAATAAACTCTTACACTGTGACGATCCCAGGGGCAAACTCCAAAAACTCATGAACAGCTGCTTTGTGACCTTTCAGTGTTTAGGCTGCAGTCATCGACGTTAGGAGCTCATTTTTATATGACAGGGTAATTGTAGAGTAGTTTTCTCTTGTGATAAATCTGTCATGCTTGTCTTTATGTGATGAAAATGTCATATTACATATTTAATTTGTCTCCTTGCAGCAAATGCCAAACTTGTGCTCCAGTGAAATGAACGCCACTGCTCAGCCTGTACACGCAGTTTGATTTGTGAGGCCGGTGTCAGGCCTACCGTGCCCACCCACAGCGTTGCAATGTCAAGACTGGATATTTAAGGCTGAGGGCTTAAGCGCCCAAAAGGCACTTGACTTAACATCCTGGTGCAACATTTTTTTTTGTTGATGTTGTTTTGCGTCGCTGATAATAAATGAGATATTATGATATAGACAACAAAATGTGTGACGTACACGTATCTGCACACCAGGTCTGAGGAGGTTAAAAGATGAGCAAACAGAATGAAGAAAGCACTTCAGAAGCCATTATTATTGTAAAGTTATGAAACCAGTCATTTTTAGTCACTTGTGGCTAAAATATACAAAAAAGGAAGTGGCTCTAAATGACAAGTATGTTTGCATATTTACATAGTGAACATTGTGGTGATGAGTTAGAGCAACGTGTAGCCTCCTCGGGTTTCAAATGAGGGTTGCTGAGCCTTCCCGATGCAGAATCAGCGAGAACCAGTAGTAAACTGAGTGGTGCCAACCTAAAAACCTTTTACATAACGTGAGGGTTCAATGCGCTGAAGAGAAAGGAGTCTCATTTAAAAACATCTGAAGGACAGGAATCTTCGCGGTTGTCCCAGTGATGTTGTTAGAAAGTCACAGTCTTTGCTGGAGGTGGTTGGGTGGTATAGATGGGCCAAGAATGGAGGAACTTCACCACCTTTTCACTATGTAGCTAATTCTAATGGTGGATAATTATGACTCATCTTAATTTGGAAGCTGTATTGGCTCTTTAAACTTCATCATGTGATTTTAAACCACACAGCTTCTGGAATAAGAAGAACATGTGGTTTTTCTTATTTGATGTCTCAAAAGGAGACACGTCATGAAAAGATTATGATTCTCTGTGCTTAAGAGAATGTGTTTAGGTGCTTGAAGTGACAAATGAACCAAAAACTTAGTTTGGGGCCTCCTGGGCTTGACAGTATAAAAGTCAAAGAGCTGTTCAGCTCTGCCAGGTACTGTGACATCACAAAAACAGATCGTAAATAACTTCGCTGACTGAGACTTCACATCGTGCTGCGTTTGTTGCAGCTCAGACGTCAAGAGATCAAAGATTCAGCACTACACAGTCACTGACTCCACGCCATACGATGATTGTTTTCATGGCTATTAACTCACACTTCCCTCTCCGTCCATCCTTTTGTGTTCTTTCAGAGCTAATGTTAAAAGCAGTTGTCTGTGATGCTGACTAACCAGTGCTTTCAAGAGGTATCCCGTCCAACTGCCAAAGCTGTGTTGATGGACGCTGCATCACTGCTGCTTTCTCTTGCGCAGAAGAGCAGCACGCTTAATTAGGTGATATGAAAAGACCCTAAAACAACATTTTATGAAATATGATTATATCCCTAAGAGGAGACACAAAAAATAAAACTTTTTTCAAATGTTGTGTGTTTCCAGCATAAAAATGCTTTCTGCATGTCTACTGTTTGGTACAGAGTGGTTTGTTTATGGTACCGTTTTTGCATCTTAATCCAAGCTCCGGCTCCATTTGAAAAAAAATATATAAAATGACGTGTTGGAGCAAACTAAAAAGCCAACGCTGTGGCCTGCACAGCATAAAAAAAGACATGAAGGTACTTATCGTAAAGCCGGGTGGAGCTGCTGATTCCACTGATAATTCTCTTGTTTCATCACATCAAGCAACACTTTTCAAATGTTTTTCACAATAATTTCACACATAAAACAAATACAACGAATACAGCTATCTTGCAGCAAAGATAAAAGCTATTTAACGAGACTGTGAACATCTGGATTGTCATTTCCCATTAATGCAGTGAGGAAATAGTTTAAATTAACTTATACATTTTACTATTTAATATACACTCACACTAACTACTAAAATCTTCAATTTTTGGATGTGTTTAGGCAGTTTGCTGCATTTCGGTGGGGTGGATGCAGTTTTGCACAAAAATATCTACAGACATCAAATACAGCTCAAAACTTCAAGAAAAAATGGATGCATGAAGAGCAGCACAGGGAACATTCACACAGACTTCAAAATCAATCATCAATAATAATAATATCAATAATCAAATATTTCCAAAGAGACACTGAAAGAGTGGTTGAACCGTGTCTTTGTCCAATCCCTGCACAGCTGGATGGCTGCTGCATAAGACTTAAAATAGGGAGTCGGTCAGATTATCAAAGTCAAAAAGCTACAACAGCGTTCTTCCCGTTACACCAAAATCGTGTTAGTGAGGGCGATCTGCACTTCAGATGCCCGACAATTACTCTGTTTGAAAAGTTAAAGCCTTTGATGTCAGGCAGGAATGCACATTTGATTCTCACCTCATTTTCAGTTAAGACTGTATTTACAGTCCTTTGTAAACAATACTATCCTCTCGTAATCAGTCTTAGCATTTAAATAATAATAATATGAGCCCTTGATTAACTGATCTAAGCAAGTGTGTGGACTTCTGTAGGAAGTGGCGTTTTCCCAGTTTTGCTGGTCTGGAACATTCAGGTGTGTAAAGAAGCTGCTGGAAAGGCTTGTGAAGCTATTTCCAAACAAATTGGAGTTGAACTTTCCACAGTGAGAGCACATTCCCAAATGGAAAGCATCCAAGACAGCGGCCAATCATCCAGCCAGGTTTATCCCAATGTCAAACTGTTTTAGGTTTTTTTGTTTGGCCTTAATGCAGAGTGCCATGCTGACCAACAAACAAACACAGTATACCCGCAGAAGCACCTCATACCTGCTGTCAGGCTCGGAGGAGGAGGTGTGGTGATGTAGATTTGCTCACCTGCTCACCTAACAGTCACTGAGGCAGCCATGAGCTCGTCTGTATACCTGAGTATGCCAGAAGCACATGAGGCCATCCTTTCAACAGCTACCACTTACTCCACATTGGTTTATGCAACAGGACAATGACCTGAAGCACATCAGCGTATTGACATATAAATCATTACAAAATAAAATCATCAAGCTTTTGGTGTCAAGACCTCAACCCAAGTGGCATGCTGCACTACGACCTCCAGAGAGTTGTACATGAGTGAAAGTTTAAAAACCTGAGCTGAGCTGATGTTGTAAAGAGGAACCGAAAGAACCCAGATTCCTCCACAGCCGCGAGGTGAGACTGATAAAGTCATCAAGGAAACTACCGCTTCAAGCATTATTAGTATTACACTAATGCTAATAAAACATATTACTAGCCCCAACACACAAAAAAGTGTTTATTTGAACTGTTAATTATATGTTGAGGTCAAAAACACTTCCAATTTTGTATTTAACAATTTATAACTAATTATTTTTATGATCATTATGAATACGTTAGGTAAGTTTATGTATTTTTTATTTTGCTGTTTTATTTTATTTTATTTTTTTGTATAACACTTTTTTTCCATTTTTAATTATGAAGGTGGTACAAAGGTCTCAGAAATTCATGGATCAAATATTATAAATCCAGTATTAAAGTTAATAGCACAAAGTATTATTTTTTTGTTTTTGGATAGATTTTGTTAGGAAGCAAAAAAAAAGATGAAAGTCATCTGTTGTTGTTTCTGTTGATGGTGCAAAACACAAACAACACAAACTCATTTTATGTTGCAAATCCCAATATATAGTAATCATCCTCATCCTCATCCTCATCATCATCCTCATCATCATCATCATCCTCATCCTCATCATCATCCTCATCATCATCCTCATCCTCATCCTCATCCTCATCATCATCATCATCATCAGCATCGCTGATCTATTTCAGCTACTTCATTGTGCTTTGGCTGATGCTGTTAACGAAGACGTGAGGACATGCCCATCCATGCTGTGGCCACGCCGCGTTCTTTTACTACATTATTTTACAAGCTTTTACATCCGTGTCCAGTTGCAGTACAGCTCTGGAGATGAAGGAGGTCATAACTCACTATTTATAACTCCTGCTCGCCCGCATCAACTCCCTGTTTGTGTGCGTCACCTTAATTACAAAACAGCCAGCAGCAGGAGGTTTTGTTTTGGAAGATAATGACCAGAATTTTAGCTGTTCCATCAACATGAAAGACACAACGCATGAGTGATGCTTTGTGACGGCCTGAACTTTCCTTTGCAGAAAATAAAAGCTGATCATGTTTCACAAGGTGATGACTTGGTGCTTTAACCGGAAGCGTGAAGACTGCAACAGAGGAAGTGGTGTCTCCAGCCTGGGGGGGATGGACACGCCTGGCTTGCTGTGGCAGCCATGGTGTCGCTCACACTGTGGCCCTCTCGCCACTTGTGTCAACACTGATGACTTCAGCGTGCGCCCTTGTGAGCTCACCTTGCTAGGAGAAACACAAGAAGTGGGATCAGAGCAGTGACAGCGTCAAAGGGGATAACTATGTCATACCTGCACTGGAGGGGGGTTTGTGCTATTAATGTGTGTGTGGTCACACACATGCGGCTGCTAATACCTCAGGGTTATCTCTTTCATCTGTGTTTATGAAGCAGATCCTCCATCCAAGCTGGGCTGGACGACCACAAACAAGTCAAAAAGAGCACACTTTGAATAATGTACCGAATCACAAGCAACTTCCTGCTTTAACCAAAGCAGGACCAAATCATATCTGCTTCAAGCCACATGACACTCTGGCGTTCTCAGAATACGTTTGTGAAAGTTCATTTTGCATATGAGACAGGGACTGAAACCTTACCTTATGCCTTAAGAAGTGTTTTGCTGCCAGTTTGTTCATGAAAATCAAAGTTATATGCCATTAGAAACTCATAGTTATTGTCTCCATATGAAAACAGAGCAATTTAAACCATATTCTGCAGGGTTGAAGGAGGCCCTGTTGTGCAGCCTGGGGTTTCCCCTGTTTTATACAAGTTAGCGTTTAGAAATTGAGTTTTTTATCAGTTTTGGCAAACAGGTCCTGACCGTTCATTAGGAAATCAGATTTATTTAAAGAGTAAAAACCTTTTATTTTAACGGTTGTTGATGTGTAAAATCTATATTTTATGTGGACATACATTATAGAAAAAGATCACGATCAACAGGAGAAAGAATAAAATACAACAATCCTTTAAATTTGAGTTTCATTTCTCATCAATTTGAGCCATTTAAATCCTACAACTTTACTCTAAAAAGTTATATTTTCGTTTATTTCCTATTTTTTTAATTACCTTTTTTATTATCTAGGGTTATTTGAAACAACTTTAATAACAGGACGTTTAAATTTGTGTTTGATTTCAAAAACGGGCTTTGCTTCAGCACTGAAAGCAAAAACTACAAAAACAACCTACAAGATATAACTTTTTTCTACATTTTTTCTTTTTTCATTCCTTTTTTGAGGCGCATTATGACTCAAACGGAAAATGAAAACAAAATCTGGCTGGTGATTCAATTATCAAGGTGGTTAATGTTGAGGAAAAAATGAAAAGGTGAATAAGCTCATGCTGCAGAGAGTGGGCGAAGCGCTTTTGTTTTCAACACTTCCACTGATTTGGCTAAATTACAATAAATTGGAACTGTTTCACGACGAAGCTTGAATGTTAGAAAGAAATGGCGAGAATTCAGTACTAAGAAAGCAACATTGCCATGATTACAACATTAAGAGCGAGTATCTCACAGGTCCACTTTTATTTATTAATCACTATGTCTGTGATAGGCTCACGGTTGTGAAATTATTGAATGTGTGATTAAATTATAGTACTAATGATTTTAAGTTACCTTTTTTTGGCCTGCTGATATGTGTCCCGTTGGGTATTTTAAAACAAATAATATCATCATTATTAATGTATGTGCAAAAATTTTAAAAAATAAATGCGGAAAAAATACCCAGTAACATTGTAGCTGTGAATAGCACCCCTGCGTTGTCGCATTTTAAATAAATTATTTTTAAATGTAATGGTTAAAATCCATCATCTGCTGCGCAGGGAGTGCGTGTTCTTCTAAGACTACATTGACTGTGATGAGGGTATGGCTCTCCGTCGTGAGGAGCCTATCGCGTGCCCTCCTGCGCGTCAGACACACCTCCACGAGCGCCGCTATATCACAGGTTAAAAAGTTGGGCATGTGTTTGAGTTACTGGCGGTGTCTCCACGCGTCAAGTAAAAGACAATCAAAATAAATGTTTGTCGATAAATAGTGTAAACGGGGAGAGAGGGGTGTTTTTATGTCTTATCCTGCAAGGGAGTCCAAAATTCACACCATGTCAGTGCGCTTTGGTGAAGACAGTCCAGCCCGTGCTGATTAGGGACTTTTTCTTTTTTTTTTAACTGTACATGCATTTATTCAACTGGACGCCTGAGCAAGACTTATGACATTTGACACAGTCCGGGATCGAGGCTGCAAATGGGCGGCATAGGTGGCAACCTTTACCTCAGCATGTTGAATGGGACTGAAACGCAAACTTTCGGAAAGAACGCCGACATCAGCAGTCACCTCCACCGCGGCGGGAAGGATCTAACAGAGTTTAAGATGGGGATTCAGGACGCCAGGTTTTACTACCCAGACTCTGTCCAGAGCGGCCAGGACACGCTGCCTCTGCCATACCACTCGGAGCAGGCGGTGGGAGCGTACGGAGCGCAATCCGGCAGGTTTTACTCGCAGACCCTCGGCAGCTGCCCCTACGGCGGCGTGCGCTCTCCGCCTAGGAATGCGGCCGGACAGGGTTACATCCCGACTACAGGAGACGGCTTTCCCGCGGGAGCGAAAGACGTGTACGCTCCCTCTCCGGAGAACTACCCCACTGGCTTTCAGCACGGTTACCAACGGTCACCCCTCTATCCTTTACCTGGGCTACAGGTGTGCGGCAAGACTCAGGCTCTGCTCAATAACTACCCGCTGTGGGCCAAGTTCCACAAATTCCAAACCGAGATGATAATCACCAAGCAGGGAAGGTAAGCCGAAAAGACTAAATTATATTTTAATCCCCACAATAGTAAAAACAAAGTGTTTGACGAGTTTTGGTATGGAAAAAGGGGCTGGAGAAACTGCAAACTCCGCACCGGTGTCCTGCTGATTTTGCTTGTGTTGAACTCTAAAAACAAAAATATATATTTTCCCCATGAGTTTAGCGTTAGAGATCACAGACGCGAGGTCCCACTAAACTGATCTTGCAGGTCCTGTGCAGGCCTGCACCACAACATCACCAGTCAGAGACGGAGTGCTGGCAGTTTTGGGGTTTTCAGTTTGTGAGTTTGTGAGAATGATTAAAGTGATCTTTGAACCACGCATTTTAAAGCAATGTCGTTGATTTACACTTCGCTTTTGAGCAAAATTAAAGCAAGCGAAAAATACAAATAATTTAAATAACTTATGCGTTAGTACAATTTAAATACTTGAGACGTCCATTAATACCATTAGATTAACATCTTTATATAGCTGATATATTTTTATACAATTTATTTTTTGACCGGATGGAAATTTGTTTGAAGCAACTGTTGCTCGGGAGTTAAATAACTGCTCGAGAAGAGTCGATATCAGCTTCAGGCGTGAACGCTCCTTAACCTCTGGTGTCATTGTGGAGCCCTCACTTTATCTCAACAACCGTCCCACGCCGAAAATGACTCCCTCTACTTAAGAAAAAAAAAAGATAATTGTTTTTTTATCATACTGTATTTTCACACATTGTCTGTCAGTGTAGCCTACTGTAATATTAACAACTTTAAAAGAAATCTCGTCAAACTGACTGCTCAAACTGAGAGGATGACATCTGGGAAAGAAAGAAACTTTGATAATGAAACCTGAACCCTAACTGAAGGGGGTAGCTTTAAAATTGATACGCTGCGCTGAAATTGTGATTAAAAATGAAGCAGAGGGGAAGAAAGAGGTGTCACAGGAGCATCTCTCAGCCAAGGCTGAGCGCAGAGCTGCCGACCTGAGGAGCAGAGAGACGGCGCTGCCGGGCTGCTCAGACAGGTCAGCGAGCATTAAGATGCAGTCATGTCGATGAGGATTAATCCAATAATGTGCCACACTTGTGTCTGACAGAAGGTTTCAGGCCATAGGTTTCTCATGGCTCCGATCTGTGCACAGAAAACAACTGCTTTGTCACATAATAGGACATTGATATTTACAGTGACTTCAGTCGCTGGCATTTTTAAACAAAATGATAGATAGATAGATAGATAGATAGATAGATAGATAGATAGATAGATAGATAGATAGATAGATAGATAGATAGATAGATAGATAGATAGATAGATAGATAGATAGATAGATAGATAGATAGATAGATAGATAGATAGATAGATAGATAGATAGATAGATAGATAGATAGATAGATAGATAGATAGATAGATAGATAGATAGATAGATAGATAGATAGATAGATAGATAGATAGATAGATAGATAGATAGATAGATAGATAGATAGATAGATAGATAGATACTTTGTTTATTTATTTTATTTTTGCCAAATGTGGCATTTGTGTGTGCAGTTATTTATTCCTGGTATTTGACATTTAATGCTTCCTTTCCAGAAACACTCACTGTGATCAGTAGCCATTATCTGTAAATTCGTGTAATTTAAGTAATTTTTTATTTATATATATATTTATTTGTTTATTTTCTAAGCAGTTAATTTCAGTGACCCTCACATCCCAAATAAAGTCGCATAAAAACACCTGAGAGACTTATTTGAACAATGGTTTCACACAATAATAACAGGGTTGGTGAAATGGGTGCGGAGGTGTTATCTTTCCACATGTGAGAAAATGTGAATTTTCATGTTGTGCAAAAAAAAAAAAATACAAAGTAACCACAGACCTCATATTACGAAAATTTCAATTGCTGACAATGAAAAACGTACCTGCCTTTTATCTTACACTTATCTTACGCTTACATACATGCAAAAATAAGTACCCTAAATGAACTGATGCAGATGACAAAATGCATGATCATGAAAAAAAATGCATGATTTTGAAAAAGAGAAAAAAGGCCAGTTTTTGTTGAAGTGGAGCAGAGAGAGTAGGAAGGAAAAAAGAAGAAGAAGGGGGTTGTGTTTTAAATATCAGAGGCAATATCCTCCTTACATTTTCATCTTGGAGACCAGCTCCCATAGTCATTTTGCTGTGGTTTCATGGAAGAGTCCAGGGGTCTGCAATGTTAATCAAAACACAGGTATCTAGAGGAGAGAAATGAGAAGAGAAGGGTCAAACGCCAGTGAGGCTCTAGACGGCAATGTTGAGGAAGTGAGGGCCCTTTGAAGTTCAGGAAGTAAAATACTAGATTCTCTTTTTTTCTGCTTTCTTCAGCCTCCACTAGATGCTCGGTGCACTGCCTGACAGATCTGTCAGAAGCTTTGCTCATGTACCACACCTGGGCTTTGAAAGTTTGACACATTTTCTGGACCTGTAGCACAGAGAGGGGCCCACTCATCCACAACTCTCATGGGCTAAATTCAGATCACCTCACAAGCTGTTGCCATTTCAGGCTCTCCCCGGCCTGCGTTTGACTGTGGCAAAGTTTGCGACGACGGGTGCACAGAGCAGGAGGACTGAGGTCGACGTACCAGACCAAGATTTGCTGTTGATAAAGACGTCGAGCGTATCAACAAAGAAAGGACATTCGCTTTCCAAAAAATGGGGTTTTTAAAAAAGTCAAGTGACTAAAGCTGAAACAAGAAAGCAAAGTGAAGTTTTGTTTCTTTCTTTTTCTCCTTATTCATCTGTTTGGCCAGTGTGCCGATCCTACACCTGGAGTGTTTCTGGTTTAGACATGAGTCAAAGAAGCAAAGTTTTCCCTGCAACTGTTTCCAGGAAGCAGGTTCATTTTAAGGGACTTTTTAATGGAACTTTTAGACCTTATAACCACATTTGCACTATTAAACTAATAAGACATAGAAATAAGAACTATTAAAGGCTATTAATAATTTTTAAACAACGTTTATAGAAAGTTTTGCTCGACCTTGACGAAGGATGTTCTAGGAAGAAGAAAAGAGTAAGCTTAACAGAGAGACAACTTTTAGGGAAATAATGCTGAACTTAACGCTCAGGGGAATCATGCTCATTTGCTCTCTCTGCTCCACTGACTCCAGGCATCAGTTCAAAGTCAGGTAGTTTTTCAGAGGTAAAATTCTTTGACTTTTTTTTGTTTTTTTTAATAATAGATACCACAAGGTACCGACATGAGTGGCTAAGAAGCAAGTTTACAGCCAGAGTAGAAATGAAACAAAATTTAAAATAGAAGTAGAAACAAAAATGGTCTTTTGGCTCCTACAAGATGTTAATAAATAATTAAGGAATAGGAAGTATTTGTTTCAATTGACTGCAGCTGCTTAGTAAAACAACTTTCTTTCATGATTACAAATTCCTCTTTCCAAAATAGGCACTTGTATTTTGGAAAGTATCACTTCACACCGCTGAGGGAAGCAGCGCGGGTGTCTCGTGTCCTATTGTGCCAGGTTACAGGCATATCAGTACTTGAACACATGAAACATGTAAGCGATCACATAAAACAATGAAGTGGAGAATGTTAGGAGCTCGTGTGTATTAATTTTCTGTCTCTGAAAGCAGAAGTGGGCCTATTTCAAGGTTTTAACAGTATGACCTGTCATTTCCTGTTCAGCTGTATGGGTGTCTATGCAGCTTTCCACAGAAGCATTAACTACCAATATTTTCAAATAGATTAACAACTACTTCCTCTTATCTTACAAGTAGCTCCCTCCGTTAGACCAGCACAATTTGAGCTGCAGGCCGATTAATTTATTACCTTGCCTCAGTGTTATTATTTTTTTTTTTATTGTGGCTTTATTTAGTTACCAGGAAGATCAGAGAGAGCGAGACCGAGCAAGCGAGATAGAGAGAGAGAGAGAGAGAGAGAGAGAGAGAGAAAGAGAGCACGAGAGAGAGAACTGGGACTGAGTTCGACTTTAATACAGTGTGCAGCTATTTAGAGACATAAACAGCAACACTTTTCAAGTGTTTTTAATGAATGGTGGCAATTCCACCAAATAAATGAACAGATCTGACTGATATACAATGATCCAGCCATCTGATGGATGGATGGATGGATGGATGGATGGATGGATGGATGGATGGATGGATGGATGGATGGATGGATGGATGGATGGATGGATGGATGGATGGATGGATGGATGGATGGATGGATGGATGGATGGATGGATGGATGGATGGATGGATGGATGGAGCATTGACTATATTTATTATCTAGAAACCAAAAAAAGTTGATTTTGCATGTGATGAGTCATATGAATAACAACCTAACGCTGCAAAAATAACTTTCAGAAGGTGTTTACATCTTCTCCGCTGCACATCAAATCAAGAAATGAAAACACTTTTTTTTCTTTTTTTAGAAATTGTATAACTCTTTCCAGACTTGTAGTTTCCATCGACCTATTCCATTGCTTAACTGATGAACGCATGTATGCAAAAGCTGACACGACTACTTGAATGCACTGACTAAACTTTGGCATAGTTCAGCCAACTCATACAATGATGAATGCAAATGTTTTATGATTATTACAATAAAATACTTATAATGAGGTGTTTTGGTCTTACTCTCACTGCGTTCAATAGATAACAGGTACTGGAGAATGATGAGTCACAACTTAACCTGTCCTGATCCTTGGATTCCCTAGTTGATCCCCTCAACCAGCTCTACGACTTTGGAAATTTGTTTTATTTTTTCCGTCACTTGTTGCTCATGCAAAGCAGTGTTTACGGCTAAATCCTAAAAGTCCAGTCAAGTGCATCACTGCATTGATACCGAAGGAAGTCTTGGTTGTTTGTGTCCCAGAGATACAACCACGCTTAAACAAAATGACAGTATATGATTGAGAGCGGTTTTCTTTCTCTCTTTCTGATTGTTTTCCACTCAAAGAGTTTATATATTAACTACAATAAGTTAAATCAAGTCTTGGGGAATCGGAGATGTTTAGAAAAAGACTATCATTCCATAGGATTTGCTGGCCACAACAAAAATGAAGAAAAATATCTTCATCTTTATAACATAGCATATTGCTGCCCGCTAAAACAAAGATTTTGACATTTCTGCCTGAAAACCGATGCAGAAAATCTGTGAAGATTGTCACTCATGTTGTCACAGTTTACTTAAGTGTTAAACGAAGACAACTGGTCTTGCATGAGTGTCTTGAAGACGTTTCACCTCTCATCTGAAATAAGTCAATACACAAACAAGAGTGCGGGCGTGTTAAAAGAGTGCTGGTGTCCAGCAGTAGCTGTAGACTGGCATGTTTTCGTCACAGATGATCAAACGCACACACGGTGACAAAAACTGGACCTGAGCTCCTGTCCGGATGAATCAGCGGGTGCACTCATGCAGAAAAGTCCTCTCCCTGGTGAATCGGTGAATTTCTCTCTTCCTCTCAAGCTTCTACATTCATCCCCAGGACAAACCCTCCAGCCCTCCCTCCCCCCTCCCTCCCTCCGCTCTCTCCACCCTCTGCTCTTTCCTTTCGCCTCAATATAACCTCCACTTCCCCCCGTGGTTGCCCCTTCCCATGTCCTCTGTCAACCTGAAGCCAGCCCTCCTCCCCTTACACTCCCTCCAACATGCACACACTTTATTTTGATTTTTTGAAATGTCACTGTCTCTGTATAACTGGCCGGTTCACCACACTCCTTCTGACGAAAACTACTGACATGAGTGTTCATGTGTACGCGCATGTGGAGCAGACCGAGGTAGTATCAGACATTTGTTGTTTCAGTGAAGTGTTTATGAATCAGAATGGCACGCCGGCAGGTTGGTTAGGTAGTCTGTCTGGTTGCTGCGTGACATCTGTAGCTCGGATTCCTGCAGATGTTGATGTAAAGTCTATGAATGTGTCAGCCTGCTGCAAACAGTTTCAGTTCATCAACAGAGCCCTTTTCCTTGGAATTACAGAGAAGGAAAGAAAAAAAGTGTGTGTGCGAGGCTCTGTAGTGAGAGCAGCTTCGTGAGTCTACCCATTGTCACCACAAGGCCACCGCTCTGAAAATAATTGCATGCTAACATGTGTTCGTTGTGTTGCAGCTTCTCTCAGCGACTCTGTACAGAAAACCTAAGAGCCACCCCCACATGCAAATATTTCTGTGTTGTGTTTTCTATGGTTTCCCCCTTCTTCTAGTTCTGATTTCCTATAAAAGGCTTCAATATAAGTGAAGTGACAATATCAGAGGAGCACTATAACTAGAGATCCACCTTGTGGACTACAATCGCAGTGTGACGGCAGATTTATCTTAAGAGTTTCTGCCTTTACTTATATAAAACTCGACAGTGGAAGAAGATCTCTTTCACCTGTTCTTTGCCAGCCCCGGAAGAGCTGCAGC
>CM026218.1:2474920-2507420 GCA_014839995.1 Xenentodon cancila | reverse complement strand
TGTGTGTGTGTGTGTGTGTGTGTTTCATGTCTTGAAATTATTCATTTTAGACATGAACTTTCTTGAACACAGTAATCACGTCTATAAGTCTAACCCACTCCTACACCCACTCCTACACCCACTCCTACACCCACTCCTACACCCACCCGTACACACACTCGTACACACACTCCTACACCCACCCGTACACACACTCGTACACACACTCGTACACACACTCCTACACCCACCCGTACACACACTCCTACACACACCCGTACACACACTCGTACACACACTCATACACCCACTCCTACACCCACTCGTACACACACCTGTACACACACTCGTACACACACTCCTACATCCACTCGTACACACACTCATACACCCACTCCTACACCCACCTGTACACCCACCTGTACACACACCTGTACACACACCCGTACACACACTCGTACACACACTCCTACACACACTCGTACACACACTCCTACACCCACTCGTACACACACTCCTACACCCACTCATACACACACCCGTACACACACTCGTACACCCACCTGTACACACACTCCTACACACACTCCTACACCCACTCGTACACACACCCGTACACACACTCGTACACCCACCTGTACACACACTCCTACACACACTCCTACACACACTCCTAAATCCACTCGTACACACACCCGTACACACACTCCTACACACACTCCTACACCCACTCGTACACACACTCGTACACACACCCGTACACACACTCCTACACACACTCCTACACCCACTCGTACACACACTCCTACACACACCCGTACACACACCCGTACACACACTCCTACACACACTCCTACACCCACTCGTACACACACTCCTACACACACTCGTACACACACTCCTACATCCACTCATACACACACCCGTACACACACTCCTACACCCACTCGTACACACACTCCTACACACACTCGTACACACACTCCTACATCCACTCATACACACACCCGTACACACACTCGTACACCCACCTGTACACACACTCCTACACCCACTCGTACACACACCCGTACACACACTCGTACACCCACCTGTACACACACTCCTACACACACTCCTAAACCCACTCGTACACACACCCGTACACACACTCGTACACACACCCGTACACACACTCCTACACACACTCCTACACCCACTCGTACACACACTCCTACACACACTCCTACACCCACTCGTACACACACTCGTACACACACTCCTACACACACTCCTACACCCACTCGTACACACACCCGTACACACACTCCTACACACACTCCTACACACACTCCTACACCCACTCATACACACACCCGTACACACACTCGTACACCCACCTGTACACACACTCCTACACACACTCCTACACCCACTCGTACACACACCCGTACACACACTCGTACACCCACCTGTACACACACTCCTACACACTCTCCTACACACACTCCTACACCCACTCGTACACACACCCGTACACACACTCGTACACACACCTGTACACACACTCCTACACACACTCCTACACCCACTCGTACACACACTCCTACACACACCCGTACACACACCCGTACACACACTCCTACACACACTCCTACACCCACTCGTACACACACTCCTACACACACTCGTACACACACTCCTACATCCACTCATACACACACCCGTACACACACTCGTACACCCACCTGTACACACACTCCTACACACACTCCTACACACACTCCTACACCCACTCGTACACACACCCGTACACACACTCGTACACCCACCTGTACACACACTCCTACACACACTCCTAAACCCACTCGTACACACACCCGTACACACACTCGTACACACACCCGTACACACACTCCTACACACACTCCTACACACACTCCTACACCCACTCGTACACACACTCCTACACACACTCCTACACCCACTCGTACACACACTCGTACACACACTCCTACACACACTCCTACACCCACTCGTACACACACCCGTACACACACTCCTACACACACTCCTACACACACTCCTACACACACTCCTACACCCACTCATACACACACCCGTACACACACTCGTACACCCACCTGTACACACACTCCTACACACACTCCTACACCCACTCGTACACACACCCGTACACACACTCGTACACCCACCTGTACACACACTCCTACACACACTCCTACACACACTCCTAAATCCACTCGTACACACACCCGTACACACACTCCTACACACACTCCTACACCCACTCGTACACACACCCGTACACACACTCCTACACACACCCGTACACACACTCCTACACACACTCCTACACCCACTCGTACACACACTCCTACACACACCCGTACACACACCCGTACACACACTCCTACACACACTCCTACACCCACCCGTACACCCACTCATTCATTATAGCCAGACGTTTTTATTTAAACTGACATTATCAACAGTGACTTCTGCTCCAAAATTAGGCAGGATTCACACATTTCTCTCATTTCTCATTAACACTGAATCGGGTGACATGTTGCATCTCGACTCTGGCGCCTCAATATCCTAACATAGCTTACAATGGAAACTGCAGACATGTTGATCTTTTCAGGTGGAAGTGCAGGCTTCTGATCTTGACAGACTGTCACCATATTTGAAAACATCAGGCCCAGTGTGAGATGATTGAGACTGTAGTGCATGCACGTGAATGGACCTGGCAGCGCGGGTGTGGGGATGAAGCGCAGCATGCGTTACCCATAACCTGGTACAAAAGCTCCACCGCCAGATGAGCAGTAACCAGCGTGAAGCCGCCCGGCTAAATATCAAACACGTTGACCTAATTCGATTCGAATAAATAAGGAGACTGGTAAATACACTGACCGCTAGAGTTAGTTCAGCATGTATCCAGGGTTTTATTAAATATTAATAACCTTTTTTTAAATGAATATTTTATTGTCATTACAGTACCAGTCTGTTGGTTTATAATGGTGCATTTCATTCAGGCTGGGAAGCTGTAACATCCGGACTTTTGGAAAGACCGGAAAGCTCGTCGGGATCTCATTTACGACTCGGAAAGTAAAGGAAACCTTTCCCATCCCATCCTCAAAATCCAATATGACTGCTTTACGAATGAGAAGTGGATAAAGCCAGCCTACTTACTCGTTTATTTTAACTTTTGCCTCTTTTGTGTGTTTATAAAATCAGTGCGTGTGCATGAGGTAATGAGTTAATTTGTCAACATAATTTTATATTATATTAATAAAGTGGTTTTGAATTGGAAAGTTGCAATTTTTTGTTGCTTTTTTTGTAAAAAATATACCAGTTTCTATAGTTCAAATCTACTTGAACTGTGGATGTTTAGAGCATACTTGAAGGTCAGCAGGGCTTGTCTTCGACAGATTTTTGTTTCGTTACGTCATCTTGTAGTTGTGTGTCATATTATCAGCTTCCCGTGCTCCTTCCCTGGCCGTGAACCCGGGGACGCCCTGACCTCCCGGTTACCCCGTCTCACTGAAGCCCTTGGTGGTCAAAATGAGTTCAACATGTAAAGCTCCAGCAATCAAGAGCATCTTCTGGGCCATCTTTTATTAACAGCAGCATTAAATATTCACCTACACTGTCAGCTTTTCCCTCCACCTCTTTCGTCACTCCCACTCTGATTCTTTATATGGTAAAGCAGCAGAGAGTCGGGGTTCACCAACCTCTCTTAACAAGCCCCTACAGTTCTGTTCTTTATCAAAAATTATACTTTCATTAAGTAACAGATTGTTTTAAGGTACAAAACGCTGATACAAATAATTGTAAGCCAACAGTTTTTTTTTCTTTTATTCCTCCAGGAGGATGTTCCCCTTTCTGAGCTTCAATATCAGTGTTCTGGATCCATCTGCCCACTATAACGTCTACGTGGACGTTGTTCTGGCTGATCAGCACCACTGGAGGTACCAGGGCGGCAAGTGGGTGCAGTGCGGCAAAGCAGAGGGTAACATGCCAGGTATATTTCAAGCCATAAATCATAGAACAGCAGAGTTCCACTGCAGCTGTCTTTAACGTCAACTGAAACACTTTTATTGGTCATAGAAGAAGCGTATGATCATAAGACTACTGAGAGAAATGATCAAGGATTGATTACATATCAGATAAGGACACAAGTGCCAAGTTCTTTAACATTTTTGCCAACAGGACGTCTCAACGTATCAAACAAAAATATTGCAGTTTATATTTTTTGAAAGCTTTAGTAATAAATGACAATCTAATAAACAATCTTTTTTTTATTTAGCCGAAATATTTTCCCAGGAAAGTGGAAGCAGTTAGTCCACCTTAACCAGCTGCTGCATTAAAGACATGTATCCATTAATCCAAGATTCCTTCAGTCCAGTCGTATGATACACTGTGTTTTATACTTTTACTTTTGGTGCTTTGCGTCTTTTGCGTGAACAACTTTTATTTGTGACAGAGCATATTTACCTTAAAAACCAAAGGCTGTCAATACCTGCCATCATGTAAAAAGAAGGTTCTTCTAATCATCCTTTAAGAAACTCTTCCTTGGATCTGAAAGTAAACTAATGCGCTAACACCAAATGTCTTCCATTCGAATTCAGTTTTAATAATTAAAAAATTAGGCTGATGTGCAAAATGTCTGGTCAGTCTGTGAGGATGAAACATGCCCTCATCACTGTGTGCATCAGTGAAGATCCTAAGGAAGTGGTTGATCGAGGAGTAGAAGAGCACATTCGCAGGCGTAGCGGCAGCTGGGACGATGCACCAGTCTGCATTTGCAGACATTCTTGTGTTGTTGTTCTTTGTTTGTTTGTTGGTTTTTGTTTTTGTTTAAGTCATCTGCTTCACTGAACATTCTACAGGATGTGATTTATTAAAGCTTCAGTGTGTGAGCAGTTTCATGTTTAAGAGTTTAATCTGCAGAGTAGTGATGACTCATTATTTGATCATAGATATCTAGATTAGGATCTAATGTGCCCTATGTTAGTCAAAGTATTACACTTATGACATAGATAAGAATCACACCCCTAAACTGAAGGTACGTCATTTTGGTTTGGTTTGCCTCCAGTGCGTCATGTTAATGCAGCTTTAATGACAAGGACTCAGTATGATTTTCACAACTGTGTTTTCAGTCTGTTTCTAAGAAAACATGAATCACTGCTTTCAGCATCTTAGAACTAACAGTTTCAATCCAAACATCTGTCCTAAACCGCAATTGGTATTATTAAATCAGTAAAATGGTTTTTAAAAATGGGAAAAAATTTGAAAAAAGATTACATAGCAAAGTGTCAGTTTTGACTCGTACATTATATCATTTTTTTACAGATATATTTCTTGAAAACAGGGTCAAGTCCCTTTGTGAAAATGTTCCAGAACATGTGCTTTGAATAAATGCAGTCATGTGTCACAAAAGCAGCGTTTTAAAAGTTTTAAAAGGCCAACATGTCCCATAGCTGACCAGCGTGGTGCAGCTGTAACATAACCGTTAACCAAGATACTTGCAAATGCAAGATTTGCATTTGCTGTTAGGTTAAGGTTTACACATTACAAACTATTTGGATCACAAGCAAGAACACTGGCTTGCATCAGAATAAATGTTCTTACAATGTCTGCGTATCTTTAAAAAAACATGTTTTAAAACACACTTGGACTAAAAAAAATCAAAATAATAATAATAATTGTTTTATTATAATGTAATATTATATATTATAATTATTACATTATATACACTAATTATACATGTATTATTATTATTATTAGTAGTAGTAGTAGTCGTAGTAGTAGTAGTAATAGTAGTATTAAAGGTGAAATCAACAGAAGTCAAAGTCAAGTTTATTGTCAATTCTATACATGTGAGACACATACAGAGAATCGAAATTGCGTTACTCTCAAACCCTCTGTACTACACAATAAATAAATTTTAAACAAATTTTAAACACAAAGTGCAAAGTGAAGGTTTTTCAACAAATGTTTGAGAAAGTACATTGTATCCTGACTCAGTGGCGGTGTGTATTGTGGTCGAGGACTCCACATCTTTTTTTGTCCAATGTTTCTGTAACTGCAGCATCAATGTAGAAACAGCTATTTTAAATTTAAAATGCCATATTTTCCAGGAACATCCACGCGTTTCTTTTTTGACAAGACAAAGCAAACTCACATTGTCTGCGGATTAATCAGATATTCCAGTGGTAGAAGAGGTTGCTGGTTCTGGCCTGCCCTGCCTGCAGTCATGGTCTGTCCTAGATAGATAATGTGTGGAAAATTTGAAATTAAAATGATGACAGAAGTGTTTCAGTACTGTTGCACACCTTAAGACATATTTGCAAGACCAGTGTGATAGAATAACACCTCAACACTAAAACACCTTTTAAGTGTTCTGAAAAGGAATTTCAACATTACAAAAAAAAAAAAATGTAGAAACTTTACTGTCGCAAAATTTATGGAATAAATAAGGTAAGAAAAAAAAACATGACATTTCGTGCGTTCATTATGTCTATAATAAAATATAAGCTGAAATGTGAGAACTCCTTTTTTTTCTTTATTTTTCATTTGGATTTCCTTTACCTCCCCAACTATCTCCAATTGAATGTTGTACTTCTGCTTCCATGTCTCGTACTCTTGTTTCCCCCACCTCCCTTTTGGATTCATCAGATCATTAGATTTTCACACCTCGAGGAAAAAAAATAACAAGTCAACCAAGACTGTATTTTGGCTGTGATTGATGATCGACAAACCACAGTTATGTAAATAAGGCAAACTGTTGTAAGGTGTTGTCACACATTTGCCAGGTGTTATGGAAAGGTACATTCTGATGTGCTTCAGTTGTGGAAACTGTGGTGAAACAACTTTTTCAATTAGATCTAATAGTGCACTTATGTGGTGAGCATGTATAAAGGTTACCAGGCCATTGTGGTGATGCTGTGAAAAAGGATTGGCTCTGAAATTGCACTGATTGCATCCATGGCTGCAGGAAATATGACGTTTTCAGGAAAACTGACAGTATCTTCAGCTTTCCTCTTTGCAGACATCCAGAGTTCTGGAGCTTTTTGTGGTAAAAACGGAACACTGTTGTTTTTTGTATTTTTTTATGATCACACCCACAAATATCTACTGGTCCAAACTGAAAACATGAAAAACCTCACCAGTTGCTGTGCTGATTGCAGGAAACAGGATGTATATGCACCCCGACTCTCCAAATACTGGAGCTCATTGGATGAGACAAGAGGTGTCTTTCAGCAAGCTCAAGCTCACCAACAACAAGGGCAGCACCAACAACGTCGCACAGGTGCCTTTCACATTTTCTCTTCTACCTTGTTTCTCATCCGACGCGTCTGTGCAGCAATAGGTCCCAACATAACATCCTAGTCTATCTAAGAGTTAACAATGTCCTTTTTATGCATATTTTTGTGTTTATTAATCTATATTATTATTCGTAATTAAATAACTTAATAATAATCCTGACATTTCCTGATTTCATTTTAGTTTTGTGAAGTAAAGAGTAAAATCCTCAATAAGTTTTCTTTTCTTTTCTTTTCTTTTCGTTTCTTTTCTTTTCTTTTCGCCATCCTTGTCTCCAGATGATAGTCCTCCAGTCGCTCCATAAGTACCAGCCTCGTCTGCACATCGTGGAGGTGAAGGAGGATGGCTCAGAGGATCCCTTCATGTCATCTAAAGCCCAGACCTTCGTTTTTCCAGAGACTCAGTTCATCGCTGTCACTGCGTATCAGAACGCAGACGTAAGTCACCCCAGTTACATGAAAATTGACATAAAATCTTTTTCTGACTAATCATTATCTGTCTCAGTGTCATCGTTTTAGTCAAACGAGTGTCAATCTATTATATTACTTTTTTCTATTTACTTATTGATAATAAAAGTAATTATCTATTGGGTGCAGCCATTCACCTCAAAGCCATCGTAACACCTGTTAGAAATTTAAAGAAGTTATTTAACGATGCCAAAAGCGTTTAATGTCAGAAGGATGTCTTAGTGTTTTACATGGGTCTGGTTTGTAGATATTGTAGACATATTTCGAAACGCATAGACTCCAGTCTACAACATTAGAGTCAGCAGGACTTGAGTAGGTAGGTATCGTGGGGGATAAGTTCAGCTTGGAGTCACCTCACCTCATCTGACCGGAGCGCTGTTGCTCACTCCTCTCCAGTATGTGCTGTCTTCACTATATCTCTAACAGCTGCTCAAACACAGCATGTAAGAGTGTCTCTAATGCCAGGCCAGAATACACTGGGATGGCTCAGTAGATGTGCTCGCCCACTCTGGTTCTAAAGATCAACTCTTCAGAATCAGAAGAAATAGCATGTTGGCCTTATTAATTATTAGTCACTGACCTCTTTTCTGACTGCTCCTGTTTCTTCATCGTGGTTGCTCACTCCTTCTTTTTTTTCCCTTGCTTACGTTCTCTCGTTGCCCTCCTCCTATTCCCTACACAGATCACTCAGCTGAAAATAGACCATAACCCCTTCGCTAAAGGTTTCCGTGACAATTACGACACGTAAGTAATTTGGAAAAAAGCTGCATTTGTAAAGAGAAAACTAAGATACGTCCTCTCCTTTTCCACTGGATAAGAAACATTGTATGAACATTGCATAAATAATGAGACCGGATCTCCGCTGGCATTTAAATGCCCAGAGTGCTCATATCAGCCTTTTGATATTAAAATAGATGCAATTACTGCCCTGCTGCTGAGCATGCTGCAGTGGAAAGGTGTGAGGGGCTGTGAGATGTTTGATAGTTGTTTGAGGTTTGAGCAGGAAATAACACATTTTCTTTTTCCTTTTCTTCTCACACTCTTTTACTTCCTCCTCCTCCTCCTCCCCTCTGCCTATAGGCTTTATGCTCCTCCTGACTCGGATCGCCTCACCCCGTCGCCTACCGAGAGCCAGCAAGTGCTACCGGGGAGTTGCTACCCCCAAAGCTACCTCTCTGAACAGTACATGAGCCCACTTCCGCAGAGTCGCTTCTATGGCCGGGAGACTATTGGTATAGGCCAACAGCACAAAGATGCGTCCTCCAGTCCTGGACCCCATAGCAGATGGTACCTGCACCCACAGCAGGGCATGGCCTCCAACAGACTCGACTTCCCTTCCTCCTATGAAGGGGACTTCTCTGGAAATGGTTTTTACAAGCCTTTCCCCTTGCAGACACCCACTCACCATGCCCTCAGCTACTACCCAGACAACCCTTTTGCATCCACCAGTGTGTCTGTTTCAGGTGCCACCTCAGCCGGCTGGAGCGCCAGCCGACCCACCCCGCAGTACCTCACCAACCCTAGTAAACCCACCCCCAGTCTGGGGTGGTTTAGGCCCATATCATCCTCCTCTTCACCATCATCATCTTCTAAGTCACCTGGCCACCCCAGGCTACATCCTCACACACACCTTGAGTCTTTGCAGCCACCCATGTTGCAGGACAAGCCCAAAGACACTATTGGCGCGGTGGCAGAGGATGCCTGGCTAGAACCTCCCTCTGTGAAATCAGCAGACTCGACCGACTCAGGCCTATTCGAGGGCAGCGTCGGTGACAACAAGAAGAGGAAGGTGTCACCCTACACATCCAGCACTGAAAACTCCCCGCCTCCTCGCAGTGGAGAGGTCTGTGAGAAAGACAACAACAGTGATGCAGACTATTATGGCTATTACACCCACTGAAGACCTCACGCATCCCCTCGGTTGCTGAAGTCTTTCCCAACACCTTCCCACACCACCCTCATGGACACGTATATGTCTGTCCAGTCAGGTTACAAGAAAGGGCTGGAACAGTCTCTCTTTTTTCTAACACGATAAACCTCACACAGTGAAGCCGTCCGTGTTTTAAAGTCCCATCTCAGAAGTGTCAGGTGATTACAGGAGGAACTTTCAAGGATACTGTCAAAGTGAACAGAAGTGAATGTGACTGGGGCACAGGCCTCCAGTCACATGAACAACAAACAGACACACAGAGGTGTGACCTAAGTCTTTGAAACATCTGGAGATATGAAAAAAAAATAAGTTCTGCATATCTGCTTCCTGACAGACGCCTGCGGGGATTGTCTGTTCTTTCTGCATCAAACACTTTCTCTGCCACTTTTGCCACGTCTTGTCTCACCACCCAGCCATTGACACATTTCCTCACAATATGCTCACATTCATTACCCCGGATAATTCTGTGCAGAAATTGCATTTGCACACACCCTACTCTGTCCAATCAGGTTTAGTACACACCTTGCAGCTCCTACTAGTGGCGACAGAGGAGTTTTGCAGGCTGCCACTTCAGAGGACAGAATATTTGAGCAGATTCATTTCAGTGAGGGTTAAAAGAGCTCAGCAAACGCTTGCTCTGAAGTCAGGTTAATTAGTTGCTACCATTTGTGTATATCTCTGTGTATGTTTAAGTAATTAACCAACCAGCAGGCTGTAACCAGTCCGCGCAACTGAAGGCGATCCAGCATATCTCACATACTTGAAGGTAAGATGGTGAGATGAACTGTTTGCGCTGTATTGTGATTTAATCCTACACGTCAAAATAAATTAAAAGCATAAAGGAAATCCTGGCTCATCCGGCCAGCTGCTGAGCCACACTGACCTCACACCTCACCATCAGTGTTTGGAGACGTTCACAAGACCAACAACAATAAATGTTTTAAACCAGCTTTGATAATACAATTGCTAATATCAATTTCTAAGAAGAATTTTGTTAATACTTGCCAGCTAAAGCCTCTCAGCTGTGAGATATACGCTATGTTTGTCAAACAAGATAAAAATAATAATAATAGTAATATCTTTGATTTGTCAAAAAGCTTTCTTGAAAAATACATTTTTAGGTTAACCTAGTGAATGTATAAATTGAATTCCTGCACCCTGTAACCCATGTCGGAGTCTGGGTCACTCTGTTGTCATGAATATTGATTGGTTGCAGTTGCACTGGTTCTGGCACCAGATGTGGATGTCTGTTTAGGCGCAGTGATGGACTCGTGGTTAATGACCCAACATCCCCTGAGCAGCTTTGATCTGATCGTTACGTTTCAGATATCAGTTTCACGTTTCACGTAAATCTGCTGTTCATAGGGGGCATCGCAGTATCGGAAAAACGAACGATCTGTTTTATGAAACGATACACATATTGTAATGATAATCACAAGATTATTGATGAAGATAGTTTTATGATAGTTTTTTTTTACCAACTCCTTCATTACCAGTCACTCTGTTTCCCCCTAAAAGAGACATAAAGTGAAGGTGAATTAGCCTGTTGGTAAAAGTTTGTGATGGACTGTGGACAGTTTAATATCTAGAAATGCTATGGAGCAATTTTAAATGTTTTTAAATCTAATATGCTGATAAAACATACTGGTATTAGATATTCCCACCAATAGTTTTTATAATACACAACAGCTGGATATTGTTAGACAACAGGTCCACTGGTGCTTTATGGTGTTGCTAGACCTAGTGGTGAAAAAAATGTAAAAAGCCCCCTTTCACGTCGCCTTACCACTGGACACAAAGTGCAAACAAAACATTTGATTCATAAACCGAAATAGTTGGATACAATAATCAGCTTAATCTGGTGCGAAAAGGCTATGTAAGACAAGGGAGTTTCCAAAGCTGTTTCACAGTTCTTAAGAAGCACCTTCATCATTTAAAAGGTGTAAAGATAATCTTTAAATTACAGTCATTTTTGAATTATAATCTGGCATCATTTAGAAAAGATCCTCACTCCGATTATTCTGTGTTTTTAAATGTGGTCTATCAAAGGTAAAGGGTCAGAGTGACGTCGACAGCAGGATTTTACTGGAAGAAGGTGTAAATCTTTGCTGCAAACTCACCAGTTCTTTTTTAACAATCTGGTATTTATACCAATCAAAAAGCTTCAATTTCAATTCCTAAGCTTTTATTTTTGTTTCAGCTTTGGCGTAATTTAAACAGACAGGTGGTTTATTTGACAAGACTATACTTCTTAGCATAAGTTGTAAATATATATTAAACAAAAAACAACAGCTGCACAATTGTTTGCTGGATAAGGTGGAAAGGTCCCGACCTCAGAACTACGGGTCAGTGTGAGAAAGCCTCTGTCATCGCACGAAGCCCATCATCCATAACAGCACTGATAATGACTTCGTAATATGGTAAAGGGAGGCGTGCCAGCTGCAAACCGAAGGGGCAAAATGTTAACCTGGAAACTGTGTTCAGATTGGACTACATTTGATGTTGATGAGCCTTTTAACGATGACAGTTTATTTTTCACTGTGTAAAAAGGTTGTACCGTAAAGAAAAACAGGAAAATCATATTTGAGGGCTTTAAAGAAAAACAAATAACACTGATGAGACTCATTTACTAGGTTGTTTGCTCCTTGTTTGCTCCAAACTGCTGCCGGACGCCGAGAGCCGGACACCAGTCCTCCAGACGGGCTGAACAAAAGCCCTTGAGGATGTCTACATGCACTTGTAAGTCAAAAAACTTAGCACTGTCACCTGCAGACCACAATAAACAGGAAGCACAGAGTGACCAGACAGACACTCTGAATTTCCCCCCTCGTCTCGGTGCCTATCATGTGGTGACAGTGGCTGACAGAAGCTCGGCTCTCGGCCTGGTGACAGAAATAAAGAGTGAGGCTACAGTCGGAGCTGATCAGAGATGTGCTCCTCAGTCCTCAGCAGGTGTGCTAATGGAGTCGGACAATACTGGGGGCAACAGGCAGCCAGGCAGTGCCAAATAGGGCTAATCTAGTCTTTACTGGGAAAAACATGAACATTGCCTCATATTTTTTATGTGATTGCACTGTTAAAATGAGCCAACCAAACACCATGGCATTCATAGTCTAATTACACATTTCCGTTGTTCCAACTGTGCTCTTGATCGGTGTATCTGTTATAAGTTAAAGACAATATCATTTACAGCGTTTTAACTCCAATATTGATGCAAAAAGGACAAACTGACAACTCTGCCTCATATGCAAATACCATATGATACAAAAATAGCGCTAAAAAGACAACAGATAAGAAAAAAATGTGGATGTTATGAACAGTATTTTCAAAAGATGTTTCCTGCTCAATGTTTATGTTAAAATTTGTCAGAAAGATTCTTAAAGTACCTTAATGAAGCTGTACAATTAACAAAGTGAGTTTCAAGTGCAATAAATGGGACGAAAATGAGTTTAGAATAAAAAGTGTCATTGCAGAAACAATGAGAGCAGCGTTTCATGTGAACGCCAGCCTGTGGACAATGATTATTTCACGTGCTGTGGTTTACGTGGAGCATCCAGTGACCTCAGTCAGTGCAAGAGCTCAGATCAAACGGCAGCATAAAAGTGCTTTCAGATACCTCAGGAAGGACTCCTGGTGGATATCTCTGCTATGACAATCAACGTCAGAACCCTTCATGTCGCACTTCTCCGTACGTACATTTTCCCAAGTCTGTTTTTCCTTCAAAAGGTTTTCCCTCATTGAGAAAAATGACACTGTATTTCCAGGTTTTACTGTTTAATGTAAAAAAAAAAAAAAAGAAAAAGAAAAATTAGTGGAGAAAGGAGCAAGCGCAGCTAAAAGTACAAGCATGTTAACTTTGTGTGTGATCCATGTGCACTGTTTGTGTAAAGAGGAGCCGTAGTTGTCAGTCTTCACGTGAAGAGCATAAAACGTCGATGCAGAACAAACGAGAAGGGAGATTTCTAAAGGAGAAAATAGAAACTGTTATTTATTATAAAGGTGGCATAACTGTGTATTTGTTGTTTTTTTATGATTATTATTATTATTATTCATGAATTAAAGCTTCCACATGTCAAATATTTTACTGCTTCCATGTGGTCCTTTTGTGTTCTCATGAAAACATAAGTTGGTTCTCAAATTGAAAACAACAGCCTTCAATACCACACAAACATTTAAGAGCAGTAATAATCAATTCTCTGAAAAATAACAATAGTGAAAACGAGAGGTGATATCAGCAATTTAATGTACTGTATAAATATACATATACAGCATGTACAGGCTGTCAGACAGCTGAATACTAGTAATGAAATACGCATGGCTTAAAATATTTTCTCCTCATGTAAATACATGCCTAGTTCATTTTAATTTAAGCCCACAGAATATTTGATTTTAGGTGCCAATACAGATATTGATGTGCAGAGGGAAAGAAAATCTGTCACTGATAGATCAGCCAATGATATTCACAGTATGTACACACATGCTGTAGTTAGGCAGAAGCACCACGTCTGAGTGTTCAACGCAGACTTTCTCTGCAACACCCTTTGAGATGAGCCTACTGGTGACGTGTCATCCCATTTAAAGCTGATATGTCAAACCTGATGCCTAGAGCATAACGACATCGAATACTGAGCAGTTACAGAGCATCATTATGGCTCTTAACCGTCCAGGTCTGACGAGAAATCAGACTTCACTTCATTTAGACAGTCAGCTGTAGATGCAGCAAAGAGGATTGATTCAATTCAACGTTTACACATAATTCAGTATTATAATCAGTCTCTTACTAGCCTCACACAAAAATTTATCTTTTCAAGTTTCACAGCTAACTGTGAAAGTCACAAGAGAATAAAAAGCGTAGAGTTGTTTTCAGTCATCTGAATTAATTAGTATAACAAGACAGTTCCAGATCTGACAAAGTTGGGACGATATGTGAAAGAAGAAATAAAATAAATGCTACATAACCGGATCTTTTTTCTTTTTTTTTTACATTTTTTAAAATATAAATGCAGGCAATTGAAACTGAAGATATATGATGTTGTATGAGATGTCTCTTCAGCAACAGTTCATTTGTTAATATACATCCTGCTCACCATTTCCAACAACTTCCAAAAAACCTGAAAGGTTGGGTGGCAATTCAAGGCCAGTAATGACATTAAAAAATAAGTAAATAAAAACAATTCTTTATGCTCCAGACTTTAGGATTAGATCAGGACTCCTGAGTGAGCAGTTTAACTCTGTGGCAGTCCAGTATTTTGATGGCTTTAATCACACTGACTGAACAACAAAAAATGTTAATAAGAAGGTTAAAGCAGGGCTTCACAGAATAAACATAAAGCTTAGTCTCAGCTTTATGAGTGGCTTTAGTTTAGCTCTGGTCCAGATCACTTCATGAGTTTTTAAAGTGTCATTTACCCCCCTTAAATATCCAAGTGTACCTAAGTGCATCATGTAAAACTACGACCGTGACGGATGTCCCCTCTTATTAGTCTGAATAACCTGGTGCACTGCAGTGTTTGGTCACATGATGAACATACGTGGACATCCTACACCTACTTTTACTGGCTCTTTCAGGATCCCCGATTAATGTACTTAAACAAGGATGCGTGGCTGCAGCTGCAGCTGCAGAGCAGCTCGACTTTGTCGATTTGTTTTATTCTGCACCAGGGTGTAATTAATGACAAAACGAATCCCACCGGGTGAGAAAATGAAACCACGGACCAAATGCTGCTACAAAAGCCCCTTGAGAGAGCAGCCCTGCTTAGGATTCTGCTCCAAAGCAAAGGTTCTGCACTGGCAACATGCACCGTTGCCAAAGGTTGGCTGTGGAAGCACAGCATCATACTAGGCTGGCCTACCTGTTGTCCTGATTTGAAGTCAATAGAGATTTTGTGAAGAATGGACAAAAAAAACAAAAGTGATGATGATAATCTCGTATTGTTGCATATACTAGGTGATGTTTGCAGGTTGAATGGGCAAAATTTGCCTTGCAAAATTCATGTATTTGTGTGTTTACTGCCAGAAGGCCTTTTAAATTTTGTGGAAAGGAATGGCAACATAATAAAGCGTTAAAAACATTTTGATGGGATGAGTTGCAGGCCAGAAGTGCAGTAACGGATGTACACTAACAAATGAAAGTAGCTCAATCAATGACACATGAAAAATCTCGGGCTCTTTGTCAGCAAGGTTGTAAAAGTCATGTAAAAAAAAGTATTCTCAGTAATATATGATGCTATTTCCCAACTTTTCTGATTTGGCTTTTAGTAAACGCATTAAAAAATGTAAAGATCTTCCTTCGCGTCTTCACCAGTCATGCTGGTGGTAACTGATGATGGGCGTGTCCCCTGAGCCAGTCATGGGTGCACCGTCGCCACTCTCCCAGAGCGGGTCATGTATGCCGTCCCATCCACGGATATATTCGTCGTTGGTGCGGTGTTGTGTGCAGGTCGCTGGGGTCTCATCTCGTCACCACAAAATGCAGTTATTAAGGTTAGCAAAACCGGGATTCTCTCTCAGCTTCCAGTAAGTCCCGTTCGTCAGCCACACATCCTGCCCACTGGAATCCTTGGATTTCCTGTTGAGCAGGAAACGAACAATGAATTACAAATGACGACATGGATGTCATTTGTGTGTTTCCAAACCTGAATGGAGAAAAAAAAGCTAAAATAAAGGTTATCTCTTGTGTAATATCACTGCTAAATGTTGGTAATTTGAACACAGGGTCTAATATGCTGGTGTGCAGCTTCACGGCCTTAAATCCAGGTTTTATACCACTTTTGTCAACTGACAAAATTCATCTTTTATTTGCTATTTTATGCAAAACAAAATATATTTATGGACATTTCTTCACTTTACTATTCTACCACAAGACAGAGATACCAGAGATGGGAAGTTCAAATACTTTGTTACCGTACTTAAGTAGATTTTTCAGGTATCTGTACTTTACTTGAGAATTAATTCGTCTGAAGATGTTTTACTTCTACTCACTAAAAAACACAAAAAACCTGTACTTTCTACTTATTACATTATGAAAACAGGCTTGTTACTCTTTTCAGCTCCTCGGATGACAACATTATGTAAAAACCGTAAAGACATTGAGCAGCTTTGTGGATGATCTTGATAAAGTGTTATCTTCATTACACCGCCTCCACCCACCACATGTGGGTGGTTGACCTTCAAGCTCGGAGCCTGATGGTTTGTCAGTTTTCTTAGCTTCTCCAAGGACTGCAGTCTTCTGGGAACAGATCTCAGATGTTGATCCTGAAATGTGCTGGAATTACTCTGTCACAGATCACAACTCTACAAAAAAATCTTTTCTACTTCATCTTTCTGCTCTTGGGACGTTTTTAAGCTCCTCACAGTCCTTCTTGCATGGGATATCTGAATTAGCACTGCCTTCTTCTGCAGATTGCAAACCATCAAAATGTTTTTCTTGTGGAGTAGCCATCATTGCAATATATTAAATTAGATTGTATTTAGAAGATGCTCGAATCCAAAGTCACTTACAAATAGAAGAACACAATTCAGCCAAAAAGGTAGAGGGAGACTTGCAACATGTAATAAGTGCAACAGAAAACACTCAAAAGTACAGCCAGAGAAGTATCTTAAAAATTACCAGCTTATCAGTCTGGTTCTGGAAGTCCAAAATGATTTTAACCCCATCAGGTAGTACAGAGGATCCTTGTTCCTGCCGCTTGGTTATGAAGTTCCATGTACGCGGTCCCACCCTGCATCTTACACCGTCTTGTTAAGTGCTGAACTCTCTTGAGGGCATCTTTGAGCACCTTGCACCTGGGGTCCTGTCTGGTATGATAGATCTCAGACTGTCGCCCTTGTGCTGAGGACGTCTCCTAGTGCTGCCATGGTTACTGTCTTTCAGCCCAGCCTTATGGCAACAATTAGGACTTCTCAGTATCGGGTCTTTCTTCGGTCTGTCAATGCTGCGTGCTGAGCTGACGGTAATCCTTGCACGGCCAACTTGGAACATTTCCTGGCAGGGAACTTAAGTTGGGTTTGTGGTTGGGAGAAAAGAAAACTAGTCTTCTTAATATGCATATATTTTTATCTTCTATCACTGCCCAATATCCGGATTGACACAGATTAGATGTACAGTACTTGCAGTAATTCACTCCTCCCAATCTGTCACTAACTTTTAAATTCACATTCATGATGTAGTCATTCCAAGCATTTTAGAAAAGAGCAAATGGGCAGTATTGCGTTACAGTATCATACGTGTTTAAACACTATATATGGATCGAGTGTAAGTTATCTGCACACACAAAACATCAAAGGCTTCAGGTACACATGGTCTAATATGTCGGTACTCTTTATCCATATATTAATTAAAATCCCCAAATAGTCAATAAAATAAGTCAAAACTGGACTAGTAATAGTAGTGGACGTGTACTTCTCCGTGCCACTCCTCGTGCGATTGTGGGTCTGCGTTTTCCTGCGTTGACCTGCTACTGAGACCATGTTTCTGACGCCGAGCGGGACATTTTGCTTCAGAATCCCTCGATAGTCGCAGTTCATCCTGCGTAGATTCGGGACAGCTTGTACCAGACGCAGCAAAGCAGCTCCAGAACATAACCGAGCCTCCTCCACGTCTCCCAGAAGACACAGTCTTCTATTTTTTGAAAGCTTCGTGTGATTTGCCAGAAAGCTCCAGTTTTGTCTCATCTTTACAAAGAACATTCTCCCAGAAGCTTTGCGACTTGTAAATATGCATTTCAACAAATTCCAGTCTGGCTTTTTTAGGATTTACTTTCAAATGCGATGGGATCTGTCCACTACTTTGGAACCCATGTATCTCTATGTTTCATCACACAGGTTGTGTGCTGTCCCTGCGCTCTGCTCTAAAGTTAAAAAAATGTTCAGCGTGCCATCTCAACACATCCATTTGCAGATAACCCGACAGATGACAAAGACAATGGATTTTGGTGATGTCCCACTTTTAGCCTACAAACTGATGTAGAGAGGAAAGACATGTTTGTTTGTTGTTATTTAACAGTAAAATGTTCTTTTGGAGTGATCAACCACCCCTGCAGCTCATCTGTCTCAGGCTTTACTACAAATAAAGCCAGGTAGAAGGATAAAGCGTGCATCCATGTTCGCAACACAGACTGGATTTGTGTGTGCCCAACCCCTCATGGTGATCGGTTGTGATCTTCGGTTGTGATCTTCAATATCAGGGCAGGATTAAGGGCTTTACTTTTAGAGCCAGCACTTCCCAACGCCTCGTTTTTCCCCCTTCTCCATCAAACCATCAGATGACTGTCATCAACCTTGGAAGAACCAGACGAGCTGTCATCTGAATCAGATGGCTCCACACAGAGGACAAGGTGTCCTCAGGACAAAAGTTTAACCTTTATTTAACTAACGAAATAAACTCCTGACTTAAAATCTCTTTCTCAAGAGTGCCCTGCCACTCTTGAAGCATAAATATTTATTTAATAGCTTTTACTATTAAATAAGTTTAAACTGCATGAAGAGGACGTGCTCTTGATTTAAATGTACAAATCTGATATCTGATATCTGAAGAGAAATCAGCTTACTTGAAAAAACGTGGAACGTGCTCTTCTCCCCTTTTGGCGAACTCTTTTCTCCGCTCTCTCTGGATTTCCTCGATTTCATCTTTCTTTTTGTCAGCTTCAGCCACTTTTCCCTCTTCCAGCATTCTGCATAAAAATTAAAGGGAGATGTCTTTGTTTCTTGTTTTTGTAACCAGATGTGTGTACGCCGCTACTGTAAATCCCTGCAGAGAAACCATCAAAGCACGACTCTACCGTGTACATGTACGTTCAATAAAAACCTAGTCTGCTGGTGGGCCAAAAGTATTTAATCCTTTTGGTAGAGATCAACTTTTCTACCAACAAGTGCTTCACGGAAACTTTAAAGCTGCCTTACCTCTGGTCAGGGCGCAGGCGGCTGTCGGTGGGAGGTAGGAAAGGTTTCAGGTCTGGAGTGAGTTCATTCAGCTCCATGGCAAAAGTAGAGAAACCATAGTACAGCATGTAATCCTTTGGCTGGGGATCTGTGAGACAGCAGAAGCTTCCCAGGTGAGCTATTGCACAAACGTGACACTTGGATTTATGCTGATTAGTGGTTTTGGCAATACGAGCGCTCAATCATATCCTTCAACTCCTAAAGAAGGAACTCTGAGCTGAGCTTAATGACACGTGACACCGAAACAGTAAGCTGAACTGTCATTGAATTAAGAGATAAGGAGCAACTCACTTGGCTTCCAAACACATTTTGGAGTTGGCAGAGTGTCACAGAAGATCCCTTCATGCCAAAGACCCCCAAACCGGTGGATGACATTGCCGCTTTGGTCGAGCACCGTGCCCTGCACTTCATTCTTGTTTGTTTCTGAACCCCAATAACGAGACTACAGGAGAGTAAAACAAATAAATCAAAAAATATCAAGGATGTGTCACTTTAAGAAACGGTTAGACTAGCCTTTAAAAAAAGGCTAAAAAAGTCATGCTGAGGCAGTTTACCTTGACGAAAGTAATCTTGCAGGTGCAGATGTTGTTTTTGAGGTTTTGGATGGTGACCTCCCCATAATGCTCCAGGTAGCGCTGCTGGCTGAGCACGTTATGGATGCAGGTCACGACCTTGTTCCACTCGTAGTGATCGCCATATCTGGACAAAACACCAAACTTAATTATATTATGTTAACCGCAGAAACACAGGGACTCTGACATCAACCAGTTCAGCTAAACATTTTATGGTTGCAGCTTTCTTCATGAGAGAATGTGTGTCTCCTTTGTAACTGCAAGTCAGATACTTTCATTTTTTTGGAGTGCAAAATAATTGGCATTTCCTTTGTTTAAAATGTAATCCTTGTGGCTCTTTTAGCATCAGTTTTGTACATGTCTGTCAAATGTTACCCTCAAAAGATTTAAAAAAAAAAAAATCATTATTGAAGTTCTCCTGAATTTGCCGGAGATGTAACATAAATCACTGTTGCGGCTGAAGACCCCAGCTGGTCTAATGGGTCTCTGAGCTGGAAGGTGATCCTCAATGAAGGGGAAAGTGCAGACTACAGCAGAATATTTCAGAGTGAAGTGATTTATGACGGGGTTCTGCTCACCGTGCTCATCATTTCATGTGAATGTCTCCCTTCGTAGTATTCCTAACCGGTTTCCATCCATCCATTATCTATACCTGCTTATTCTTATTCAGGGTCACAGGGATCTGCTGGAGTCACATTTAGACAAACAACCACACACGCTCACTGTCTGCTTTATAAATAGATGTAGTGCTTAATGCTTATGTAAGGGTTTCACGCTGTGCTGAAGAAGTATTGCTGTAGAAAACAATATGCTAGAAAAATAAGATTTGGAGCATTATAAAGCATGACCTCCTTGCTACGTTGAATTATAATTTTTAGAAGCTTCTGATAGGATGGCTCAGCTTTGTTTTGTCTCTGGTTCCTACAGTGTAATTTCCCTGTCAACAACTGTAAGTGCTGCCTATTTGGTTAAGAAAAAGGTCTGAAAATGAAGCCCCATCTGAGAATGTCCACAGGACGATAACGAAAATTACTGTGGTGAAAATAAATAAATAATAAATAAATCTTATTTGAAAGCTACACAAACTCAACTTAAAATATTATTACTAACTAAAAGTAAAATTATGTAAAGCAGAATGAAACAGCAACACTAACACGCCACTTTTATGGCTTTTTCTCTTATTAGCAGTCCCACTGAGGGAGACAGTGATAAAAGGTGAATACATCCGTCTTGATTCAGCCTCTCGTCTCCTTTTGTTATTTCTTTATATTATATCTTTTATAGACATATGACACGTCTTGTGCAGCATGGTTGCTTGGTGGTTAGCAGCAGTAGTAGGGTTCCTGGTTCAAATCCTTTCTGTGTGGACTTGCCTGTGTGGGTTTTGTGTGCGTTTTGTGCACATACTCGAGTTTCCTCCCACAGTCCAAAAAAAATGTATGTCAGGTAAATTGGTGATTGTGTGCGTGGTTGCTTGTCTATACACAGCTAGGATAGACTCCAGCAGATCCCCGTGACCCTGAATAGGAATAAGCAGGAATACATGATGGACGATACTTTCTAACAGCTTTTATCACGTCATTTTGGCGACGTAGAAGGATTCTGTAATGCTGAGAGCCACACACTCGCCCAAAATGAAATTTGACTTACCACAGTGGTGCCCCAAAGTAGATGGCGCCATAGAATACAGCAGTAAGGGATGTGGCGCTGTCAAAATCAATTCCCCGGAAAAATATAAGGCTAGGTTAATTACCTCGGCAAAGTCACATTGACCAATCCTGTTGGCAGAATCTCCAGTGACTTCCCCCAGAATTTATTTTTCCATCGTTGGTCTGTTAAGGGATATGAGGAGGTAATGCAGGAACAATTTTCATGACAAAAAAAAGGCATTTTTAACGATCAAAGTTTCACCTTGCCAAAAGGTGAAGTTTTCTGAGTGTGCGTGGCAGGCTGAGATGGGTGGATGGTGGCAGACCTGATAGCACATAGAGAAAAGGTTATAAAAGTTATAAAATATTATATGTGAAATGCACTGAATGGAGACATATTGAATTAAAGTCCTACCAGTCAGATGTTTTTAAAACCAGCACAGATACGTATGATACTATGAACACAGCCAACGATGATGCAAGATAAAACTGTCAGCACCACTTTTCTTTCATTCATTTCTTTCATTCTCTGCATAAATGCTTCAAAACGGGTAAACTTAAGTAAGGCGTAAGTGAGGAACTACATATCTGAACCGTGTAAGGAAATAATGGTTTTCTTGAGCAGTGACAATAAATTGTTTTCACTTATATCCTCACTTACAGACACTTTTAAGCGATTATGATTTTATTAAAGCAATAAATCATTATTCATTGATTCTTGCAGCTCTATCTGACTGAAAAGCTCAATTAAACAAGAAGGTGACCCATCGTCATTCAGCAAGAGAAGACAGTGGAAGCTGATCTCTTTTCATAATAAATAATATCAATTTCATTGTATTACATCTCCTGCAGCAGCCGGTCTGCAAATTAAGATATGAGATAAATAAGACGCCACTAAATAAGGTACCTGCTCACTGATGAAGCGGAAACTCCGGTCCTCTCTGACACACTCGTAGGTTTCCCCCAGCACCGGGTTAAAGGGCTTGTAGCGGTTTCTAAACGTTGCAGTGGAGTAGCCAGAAATAGCGAAGGCAGCAATGTAAACCTGCAAAACGCAAAGCGCCACAGCTGTCTTCATTTTTATGGACATAAAATTATGAACCTTGTGAATGTAGTTTAGTTGATAAAAACAAGAAAAACTGCTGCCGTTTCGGATTGATCTGTCTTTGACAAACATCTACACAGCAGCTTTTTGATAGCGTTTCCTTTTCTTGGCTTTTTCATCAGAGTATTCAATTATCTTTTACTATCAGGTTCCTAACTTAACCTTATTTTGTAATCTGTTCTTTGTTTTTAACTGTAACACAGTTAAGATGTAATAGGTGTTGTTTTCAGCTATTTGGGATCTTTCCATGCAGCCCAATAAAACCTTCCTGCCTTAAGTAAGTCCCAGTCAACTAAGAGTAAAGATATAAGAATTACAATACCCCAGGTAATATTAACTGTCTCATAATTAAAACACAGGAAACATTTAAGTCCATCATACATTTTTGGCAACATTTTCAGCATAATCAGCAGCAAGGATTGCCCAGGTTGTTTAACACAAACATTATTTATGTTATAATACCATCCTCTGGTAGGGGTCTGGCGTATTGCTGGCCGTGTCCAGTAAGTCGCTGTACTCCAGCTCTTCGCACAGCCTCTGCAGCAGGTTAACCGGCTCATTGAGGGCAGCCGGCATGGACACACGAGCCAGGTCTTTACCTGAGGGGAAGCGTCACACAGACCTCAGAAAAACACAATAATCAAACATCTTTATTTTTTTCTTAGTGCAAGGCTCTTGCCTATGTTGTTGTACAGGATAGCCATGAGACCCACGTGGCTGTTGTCAGGACAGTGAGCAGGAAGTGTCGTTCGGCGCCCGGTGCTCTTGGGAACAACACTATTAGGAGCTCTGGAAATGCTTGCACGGTACTTCCGGGTTGCTGATGCTGCAGTATTGGTAAAAACAACAAACAAAGTGCGAATGGCATTGTTAAACAGGGTTGGGACTTATTCTGAAAAGCAAAAGTGATTTTTTTTTGTTCAGGCAATACCAAACTCAATAGTTTGTAGTTGGTAAAGAAATATTATGTTCCACCTGTTTACTTTACAGTTCTTTCAACGTTACTAAAGTACATATATATATAGAGTGATTGTAATGAGCCTCCAGCTAAAATAATTTGAAAAGCACAATATTTAATATTTAAATATTTACTCCTTCCCCCTTATTCTGATATAAATCAACTGTAAGAGTTACTAGAATACACTAACATGTCTGTAGATGTAGATGAATAAAGTAGTTTATATTTTATATGGCAACATGTGGACCACTACAGCTTAGATAGTAAGAATGCACAAAGTCAGTGGAGTACGAGTACGCACCATGTCCTTCCTCTGGCTCAGAGTTGGTGGTACTTCCATCACTGAGCCCAGATTCATCAGACACCTCAGAGGAACTCCCACAGAGGACATCATCACTGGCATCAAAATACTCTGCAGCTGAATCGGCCACTGAAGGCGGCCCGTGGGGCGATGCAGGCTGGGGAAGTGAAATGAGGAGAACAAATATATAAATGCAGTCATCAAAAAAATACAAGAGCAATTTTGCCAAGAAGTCCAGATGCCATTCATCTTACCACAGCTAATGTATTAGACTGGTGGCTGTTGTTGGTTTCCCAGACTTGCTGCAGCTTCTGTCTTTCCAGGGACAGCGTGTCATGCACCGATTTCAGCGAGGCAAACACTGAAGGGGAGCAAGAAGACATGTTTCTGCTTAGAAAGATTTGACGACGTTTCCCTGATAGGGTTTATCCAACAGTTTAGTTTGCTCATCTGTTTACACTTTAATGTTACGTTTCTCTGACCTCTTAGTGACATTGTGCAGATGTCCTGCTGGATTTTCTTGCCCTCCGGTGATACGAGAGCGGGAGAGGACAGCTGAGAGTACACGTAGTCGGGGATAGAGGGCACTGATGCACCGAGATGGGACGTGCTGTTCAGGTGACTGGAGGACAGCTGTGAGGTGAACAGTAAAGGAAGAGGAATGGTTGTTTCTCAGGTGGATTCACAGCAGTTCTTCTGTTATATGTCAGTCTCTGTGTTAGTGTTGTGATGTTGTCCAATGGAAATCTTAAGCCTACTCATGTGCAGTCTGAAGCAAAGCAACAGTTTTTTGTAGACTGTGGAGAATGTTTCATGCTCTAAATGCATTAAATATCCTACATGTACAGTAGATGCCTTCAATGAGCCAGGTGCCTGAGTCAGAGGTGCTGTTTACATCAACAACAACAGCAAATAGTTTTTCCTGATTTTAATATTCAATATAGCTTTCTTGATTTTCTCTTTACGTTTCATTTTTCACTGCTGTTCTTTCCCATGTGACAGGAATCATGTTGGTGGTGGTGTCTTTGTTCTCTATCTGGAAAGGCTTTTCAGCACAGACAACATATTGGACAATACAAATGATCTTATCATCTGCTTCAGAGAGCTGATTGTTTTTAAATCTAACCTTTGTGCCCTCGTGACTGAGCACTAAAGGACAGTTCCTGGTTTCTGCAGGAGCTTGTGTCAGTGTGTGTAATAATCCATCTTCCGCCTTGGCGCTCTTTCAGAGTAGGGTGTGTGGATTCCAGAGCATCTACGAACTCGCAAGCATCAACCATCTAAAAGCATCTATGCACATGGCTTGAATGCTGTCCAGCTACATGTGAAGTCAATTTGAATTTTGTTTTGGCTGCAGACGATGAAAGTTGTGTGAGCCAGACCTTGAGCCATGAACCGGCTTAATTGATAACATATCAGTTTTAGGCAGTTTTGGATGCATGAAGACTTCTCCTGCAGCATGCGAAATGCGCTTATGCTTAGAAGATAAAAGAATAGCGTGACATTAGGGGGAGTATTTATTTGCTTTGATGCCAAAAAATTGAGGAAAAAAAACCTGTCTGGAGACTGGATTTACTCAAATGTAGTACTTTTCTTTTGTCTTCATACTATCTTTATATCAAAGCTCTAGTTAGCATTGAAATTAAAGTAATGTAGTTTGAAATATACTAGATGTGTCCATTGTAATGACTGAGCATATGTGCTTTTATTTTTAATTCTTTAATTTGAATCAATACATTATACATTATATTTTATTGTTCTTAGCTTTATAATTATATTGATTTCTTTTTCTGTGCTTTTTGAACAGCACTTTGGTCAACTTTTGTAGTATTAACTGTGCTATAAGTAACTAAATAACTAATTTTACATCCAGTTTATGGTGGCATTATTAATGTAGTTAGAAATGTAATATTAATGATGTTATGATGATAATACACTATACTGCGAAAAGTATTTGCTCACCCATCCAAATAATCGTAATCAGGTTTTCCAACCACTTCCGTGGCCACAGGTGTGTAAAATCAAGCACCTGGACATGCAGACTGTTTTTACAACTATTTGTGGAAGAATGAGTCGCTCTCAGGAGCTCAGCGAAGTCCAGCCTGGAACTGTGAACTGGAGCTGGTCCCTTACTCCAACATGACTGTGCACCAGTGCACAAAGCAGGTCCATGAAGACCTGGATGACAGTCTGGTGTGGATGAACTGGACTGGCCTGCACAGAGTCCAGACCTCAACCTGATAGAACACTTTGGGATGAATTAGAGCGGAAACTGAGAGCCAGAACTTCTGGTCCAACATCAGTAAGACCTCACAAATGTGAATCTGGAAGAACAGTCAGAAATTCCTATAAACACTCCTAAACCTTGTGGACAACCTTCCCAGAAGAGTTTAAACTGTTACAGCTGCAAAGGAGGACCAACGTCATATTGAACCCTCTGGATCAGGAATGGGAGGTCACTTAAGTTCATATGAGAGTCGAGGCAGGTGAGAGAGTACTTTTGGCGTATAGTGTATTTGTCTTTTATTCATATCTTAGCAACAAAGCAAATAAACAAATGTCCATAAACAGTTCTTTTAATGGAGACTATTTTACATCACTTTGAGCAATGATGACTAACCGGTAACTACAGTTACTGGTTAACCAGTTACCTAATGTCTACTGGGAGGGAAGTAAGACATGGAGATAAGATGATTCATAAACCACAGGTGTAACTGTTTGATGTCATCTAAATGGGGTTCAGGGATGCTGTTTGGTCAATGACGCTTTCCTTCTGAATGTTGTTCCTTACATCTGTGTTTAGCCTGCAAAGTTAGAGATCCTTACAATAACTTCAATCAGATATTTACTCATCTACCATAGTGCTTAAGGGTTTCATTTTTAAGCAGGTAAAAAAGGAAATCTTGATAACTGTGGACTAACTGTGGAAAAAGGATCAGAAGCTAAAAGAGTTCAAGCAGGTTCACGTGACTGATCCATCAATTCGCTCGTCTACATTTTAGATTTAGTTTGTTTTCTTGGATAGGAATCATGTTATTGCTTTCCTATTTTTGAAACATGATGACAAATGTATTAATGCAAAAATCAATTAATTTTTTTAATGAAAATAAGTTGTTTCATGTTTTTGCATTGGCAGGACATTGTCAGAATGGCAGTCGCTGCAGCGTGTAAAGTTTAATCATCTAGTTGCTTCATGTTGGACCTTTTAGTAACTCACCGATTTGGTGATCCCACGAATAGGCTTTGGATTAGATTAGAGAGAGGCCCCAAAATGTTACTGGGTAGTTGGGATGTCATATACATAAACCCAATAAGTTTCAGAAATGACCAGAAACAGTAAGATTTCATGGATTCAATCAATATGCAAGTAGTAATTCAAATCTATTTAAACATCAACACATAAAAAGTCAAATTCTCACACAAATACAAATATAAGACATATTTTTATCTTTTTTTTTTTTAAAGGACAAGTACAGGCGACTCTTACCATTCCCAGAGCCTCCACTCTGGACAGTGTGCGAGAGTGGCCCCAAATCTTTCCTGATTTGGGCTTCTTGGCTTTTCAAGTGAGAGATTCTGCTCCAAAACAAGACGCATTATTTCACATTTATGTAAAACTCAGTTAATGCAGCTGTATAGAACAGCTACTGGCTTGTGCATTACCTGCATGCTAATGATGCGTTGCAGGTCTCCGTTAGTAAAGCCTGGCCCACCTCCAGCGCCTGGAGCCTCTGAATTAAACGGTTTAGCTCCGAAAGATCCAGATTACAAACGGTTCAGCTCTGGAAGAAAACATAAACCTATTCAAATAAAGCATTTTCTCTTACTTATTAACCAAGCAAGATTCTTATTGTCCTGAGAGTCAGCAGAGATTACACACTTGTGTCCTGCGTTTGTTTGACAAATTTATTTCATATGCACATTTCAATACCTTTCAGTCAGGTCATATGTTTTATGTGTGTTATGTTCAATGTTCAAAGTAAAGCGCCTTTTGCCTTTGTTTATTCGTTATTATGCTCTTGCAGGTGCTTTTATGACAAATACCTTGAATACATGTGTCTGGGTGGTGACTTTGCTGCAGCCAGGCAGACACCTTCGTGTTCACAGCAGTGTTAGCAGAGGGAAGCACTCCAGATGCTCCAGGTGATTCTGCCAGCCCCGTGGAGCTCTGGCAAGATGAAAACAGCGGTAAAAGGAGACAAGACTTATCGTCAGAGTTCATTTGAATCATCTGTGAAGACTGTGCTGTTGGGTTTGACTTTAGCCATTATTTTATAGATACCGAGTCTCCGTTTCTCTGAGCTAGTTCAACAGCAGCGGCGTGGGACATCTGGGGGATCCCGCTGTGAAGGTGAGCTGTTTCATTCCTCTTGTAGAAGCGGTGGGCTTGCAGCTTGGTGACCCAAATGTAGAAGAGCTCATGACTTTTTGCCTTGGTGGAAAAGGTGAGATGTTTCTTGTCTATTTAGACTCTAACGGCACCATACTAATTTATTGTAACAAATCACCTGCATTTGATGATTGTTTACCTTCATATGATAGAGAATATCACCTGCATCCAAGTCAATCCGATTGGATTTCTTATTTATTGACATTACAGCATGGCTAACTCCATCGAGCCCTGACACGTCCCTTGGAGACCTTTAGTGAGAAGAGTCGGTTTAAGTGGCTTCAAACCTGTTTTCTTAAAAAGTACATGTTATATACTGGGAAACCAAATGACTATAAATGAAAAAATCCTGCTGTAAATGTCAGGCTTAGGTGCGATACACCTTTGAAAATATCTTTTCAGGATAAGCAGAACATTGAAAACTGATTGGTGCAAACTAATTGCAAGTTAACTATGAAAAACCTTTTGATTAATTGTGATTACAAAATTTAATTGATTGACATCCCTAATTCTAATCACATTTCATGTTGAAAATGTTGCATTTAACGGTTTTTCAGTGAAAACGGTCATTCCATCCTGACTATAAAAACAATCTAATTAAATAACAGTGGCAAACAACTTCTGATGAAAACGCTAAAGTGTTTAGATAAGAGAAATGAAACCAGTTGGCAACTATTTTAACATGCATCTTGTCAGATTCAAGTCTAAAATATCATCAGTTCAGATTTTCTTTACAATCACTCTGTTGGTTCTTAGTCTTTTTAGAAATGTAATGTTCACTCACATCTTGGTGGTTTTTGGAGTAGCGCAAGATTCCAGCTTCCAAGATGAAGTATCGCTGAAAAAGAGATGATTCGCCTTCTTAAAAACCTGACAGTTTTCTTCATTCATCATCAGTTTTCATTCAGTGAAAGATGTGGTTCTTCTTAGAGAACTCTGACCTTGTGCCAGCCTTTAAGGGGCCACTTTCTCCTCTTGAGAAGATACCCTTCGCAGATCCCAGGAGGCAGTCATATCCTGAGGACTCTCGTTTCCTGCTGCATTTCTACTTGAGGGTCATCAACCACCTCCCAGTCTTTGATAATCTGCGAAGATCATGAATCTGAATGATGCCTCCATTCTTTTCTTACATCTTGTATGTATATATAAAAATATCTAAATCACAATATCCAAATGCAAGCCTCCAGCTCAAACAAATGGTTCCAGCCTTTTTATGCCTATATTTTAAATAAAGACCTGCTTTGGGAAGATACTGTTGTCCTTCAGTAAGGAAGCCATAAATGATATGCAGCTGAATCTGAGACCCGTTTTGACAAAGATGCATCAGTGATGGACTGACCTGTCTGGAGTGGCGAGATGACAGAGTACTGCTGCTCTGAGAGAGGGCCGGCTTGTTCCACGTCAGCGAAGTCTTCTCCAGACCGCTTGCCAGTGATTGACTACGGTTGAGGGACGTTCCATTTGAGTCCATCTCAGGGTGATGACCTCAGACTCCCCCACTGTTTGTTGAGGAAAACCTGCTCCAATCTGCCGAAAGCCAACTGTAATCGACAACAACGAGGTTAGCCAGCGACATGACGACCATACAGCAAACAAATACTTCACCTTGCTGGCAGAACTGAAAGAGATATTGATAATAATGCGATTTCCCTTTGGACATTCAATTACATTATTCTGAGATCAAGCAGGAACTCATGATCGGTTGTTTTTTTATATACACATTTATTTTGGTGTACTTTTATTTTTTACTGAAGCTATTAGACAAACATTATTTATTTTGTTATTTAATATTATTCAATTACTCTCAAGCAGAAACTTGTTTTTGTGCGTTTAATTGCATGTGAGTTCAAGTTTTTAGGAATTAAAGCACCCTTTTCTGGTGCTCAAAAAGGTATGTAGACAAATTGAAAGAAAAGAAGGCCAGGTGTGGTTCATTCCCATGTTACTTTCAAGACAAATGAAGTTAATATCAGGTATTGAATTGAATTTAGCAGCTGTTTGACTGGAGCTACAAATATGAAGTCCAAGTAGATCTTAATGGAAGTGAAGGAGGCTGTCATTAGACTGAAAAAACAACATAAATCTGTAGGAAAGACAACAAAAACCTTACATGTGGCCAAATCACTAGTTTAGTATGTTCTTAAAAAGGAAGGAAAACACTGATGAGCTCTACAACATGGAAAGGCCTGCATGACCAGAGAAACCAACTTAAGTGGATGATCACAGAATCCTTCCTTAGTGGAGAAAAACTCTTCACAATATCAACAGGAGTCAAAAAATACTTGTAGGTATATCACTGTCAAACTCTGCAATCAAGAGATGCCTTCATGAATGTGAATACAGACGGTTTACAACAAAGCGTGAACTGCTGGTGACATTCAAGGACATGAAAGCCAGGCTTTAAAAGAAAACATCTCAAGATAAACATCTCATGTTTCCTAATCAGAATTCTTTGGACCAAGATAAACTTGCATCACAATGATGAGAAGAGAAAGTTTGGAGAAGGAAAGGAACAGTTCATGATCCAAAACACACCACATCATGTTCTCAAACACTGTGGAGGCAGTGTGATGGTATGTGCATGTGTGGCTGCCAACTGTACTGGCTCAATGAGTTTATTGATGATGTGACTGCTGACAGAAGTGGAGGAATTGTAATGTTTATAGGGTTATACGTTCTGATCACATGCAAACAAATGCTACAAAACTGGTAGGATGCAGATGGATAAAGGCACTAAACATATTGCAAAAGCAACTCAAGACCATTATGGGGCAAAAAGAGGAAACATTCTTGAATACCCATGTCAGTAACCTGATTTCAGCCCAGTAGAGCAGCTTTTTAGTTAAGGAAGATAAAAGTGTCTGCAGCAACTGAATGTGGCTTCAGTGGAAGGTTTGGCAAAGCATCTCCAGGGAGGAAACTCAAGAACTTGATGATGTCCATGGACACCAGGCCTCAGGACGTCACTGAAAAGGATTTTTACCAAGCTTAAAAAATGTGATTATATTTACTTTTGAGCCACCCCTGAAAAATCTTGGTATTTTACTTAAATTGGATTGTAGTCCTGAATGGAAAATCACTTTTTTGTGAAATCTTTTAAATTAAAGCTTAAAGTCTACATGCTGATCATAACTTGATAGCTTCATGTCTTATCCACCGTTGTAATGTTTAAAGTCAAAATTATTAAAAAAAAAAAAAAAAAAAAAGGCCAAAAGTAATAAGCTTGGACTCCAGGAAACGTTGCTCCCGGGGCTGGACTCTTTGTGGCCGTCCCCTCCCCAGCCCCTTCCATTCCCTTCTAAGGTCATCACCAAAAATGGTCCCCTGAATGGTTATAGTGCTTTTGAGATTTTGAGTTTTAGGCACAAATTTAAAAAAAAAACAACAAAAAAACACACAAACACACTGAACTGTATTCTCAACAGATGTGAGACCAGTTGAAGCTAATGCGCCCTGTAATTTAACTTAACTAAGGGGGAGTGTTTGAACATTTTACTTGGGCATTCAAAAAAAAAAATTAAACAAATAAGAACAACTATGAAAAAACCCTGTACTTTAAATGTTTTAACTACCAAGTTCACAATTTGTTTATGGGGAGAATTAAAGAAGGAATTACAGGAGTACCAAATGCCCCGACTGGAAATCGTTGCCTCTGCAGGACTGTGATCGTAGCACTTTTTTAATTAAATTGATTTATTCACAAACAATCATTTTAAATGACCTTCTATCAATATGATAGATGCTAATATGAAATACAGCCTTCATAAAGAGCTGACTCATGCATAAAAATCAACTTTGCGTGAAACCAAACTCAAAGCATTAAACAGATTCAGCACAGACGGAGAAGCTCTGCATAATCCAGTTACCTAACGCAGGTGAGA
>CM026218.1:2455448-2474720 GCA_014839995.1 Xenentodon cancila | reverse complement strand
AGTTACCTAACGCAGGTGAGAGCTGAGCTCTGGGTTCAAGCCCGTGACGTCGTCAGTGCCACCTGAGTGCAGCAGCGTAGCCTAGAACCATAGCTAGAACCCGTTTGAACCTAAAATCACACCGAGAGCTTTTCTAAACAAAGAAATATGGTACTTGATGTTTTACTGAGGTTTAAACGATATCTAAAGTCTAATTTTCAACTTCTCACACATTAGCAATTCCTCCACACTGACTGACTAATAAGAGTAGATTTTTTTTTCTGCAAAGTAAAAGCAGCAGTTTAGGAAGATGTGGCATCATCCTTGTAGTTTCTGTGTCATTTAGTAATATGTTATTGAAGTAACCAACTTTATTACCCTTTTCAAAAGCTGCAGCCTGCAACATAAACTCTGTCTGGGTCGGGATTAATGCTGGAGCGTACGGTTGTGAAGCTGATATAGTTCGCATCCTAAACACATTGTATACTCAGATGTTATGTTCTTCCCCTGTAAAAGGTTTCAAAGCTCTGAGACAGATTTATAAATGTTATGGAGTCTTTATGACATTTCCACAGCAGCAGATTTAGGTATATTTCCGCCTCTCACAAACATCTTTCTTTCATTTCCTTTCAAACATCATTAAACTTGGGAAAACATATAAACCATCAAATCCGTAAATATCAGTAACAAAAGACATTTAGCCGCATTAAATCACTTTATGGAATTCCACTGGAAGAAAAACATAATACAAGTGTATTTATCCTCCAATGAATTTATGCTGGTAATCTTTAGGTTTGGGCTCTTGGATGGAAAGATCAGACATTTCAAAAGTAAAACTGAACAATAAACTAACTCTTCTTAACTGATCAATTGATCAATCTCAGGAAAAGAAAATGTAATAAAGGGTTAACATCCTGAAAAATATCCTTATCATACACAATACTGTGACCACGGACAGATTACAAAATTACAGGATCCCCGGGTAGAGCTTGCGAACACATAAACCCCTTTTGTTTTGTTTGTAAGACATTAAATGGCCAAAACTAGCTGGGGTGGATGGCACTGGCTCGTTTACCTGGTTCCTAATCTAGTTTTATGTGACACCATGGCCAAGACATCCTCCTAGGAGAGGATTAACCCCCATTTAATTGGTTTTTCTAAGGATGTTTTTAGCAACATGAGGCATTGTGGACTTGAAGTGACTTAATCTAGAGCAGAGATCACTGTAATGTTGATGCTTAAAACAGGAACAGTTCGGGAATGCTATCAAAGTACTGTAAAAATACACATGGATGGATGGACAGACAGACAGACAGACAGACAGACAGACAGACAGACAGACAGACAGACAGACAGACAGACAGACAGACAGACAGACTAAAGTATGTGACACTTTTTGTGTGTTAGTATTTAAAGTTTAAGTTTGCAGATGTATGAGCGCGGGGTTCACTCTCTGCCAAACTGACTTCATGCCGTTTTTGCGCCACTGGCGGGACATCTTGGTGTTTTTGACATAAGCCTGCTCAGCTTGCTTCGGTGTTATGTAAGGGCAGGGGATGATCAGAATAAGTGACCTCAGTAATGAAAGCATGATGTGGTGGAAACAGGATGAAAGGATTTGGAGGATTCTGGCCTTGCTTACTCAAGAGGGAACACAAAGAATACTCTTAAAGAATTGACTTTGATTTTACTGATTGGCAACAAGTTATACTTCAAGCATTTTTTAAACAGAATTTGCTCAGTTCATTTTAGGTTTTAAACGTTTTGCAAGCACACACACATATATATATATTACTTTACTTTGGTGTGATTTACTGTAAATCTATACTTTACAGTAGTTATATTACCTGACAGAACAGGTGAACCAGCATGCGCACAGATGGTTTCATCATCTAACATCAAGAGCTACGATAAGAAATGGTGGCCTAAGAGTCATCCAAGGTGCAGACAGCACCGTGCCTGAGGGGTTAAGATGTACAGATTATGCCGGTTATAATCTCTTTGGAATAAAAACTGAAGCAGCAATACGCTAAATAGCACAGACGGATAAGAACATGTGTTATGAACGAGTCAGGAATGTTCAACAGGACTTTTTGCAAAACAAAGATTATAAATATACAAAGCGATGTGTCTCTGGACAGGTCTGAGCTCCAAAGATAACAAAGGACAGTTAAACTGTTGCTCTGATAAATTTAAGTGCTATAATTCCTTTAGGATGGTTGACTAATTTGAAATCCTTCATTTCAGGGGTGTGCTCATTTAATGTACCGAAGTTCTCACCTGTAGTACATCCCCGACTGTCATCCTCCGGCGCCGTCCTCTGCGTTAGTCCAACAAAAGTCTCATCTGGCGATTAGGAATCTCTGATAGGCCATCACTTCAAACGACAATAATGTATCCTCTGTCCGCAAACTTTCAAATAAAGTTAAAATACATAAACTGAGAGTCCGTGTCCTTACTGGTGGAGGGAGCCACGAGCTCCGTTCAAATCCAGGGAGAGTCTTGCGCGCCGTGCGCAATGTGTCAGGAGCATTATCCGCATTAGGAGGAATTACACCGACTGTCTGGCAGGGATGTGGTGGAGGGTAAATCTAACCACACTCCTCTCACTCTGGGAATGTACACACTATCAAGTGTATGGTACTGACCTCAACAGTACTTAAACTACATTTAAAACAGTTTATATTTAAAGAGGAAGGTGTACTAGTATGCAGAGGACATATCAGCCGTTCGGAGTTTTGTAATTTATCTACAGTCTTGTGATGATGAATTATGATCTTAAACGTGACCTGCGGACGGAAAAATGTGACTGAGTCCGGTTACAAAATGCAGAAGAAATTAGATTTGGAGATCTTCCATGTCTTAGATTGGAAGAACTGCGAGATTGGTGGCAGATACGTCAGAGCTCAGGAATGTTCTCCAGAGGTTTTGGTCTCCAGGCTCTCAGAGCAACGTGACCAATCAGAAGACATTCAGAAGACAGTGAGGATAACAAATGAGCCATGCCCCGTATTTTGAGTCTTTCCTTGTAGGTGTCATCTCAAATCTGTTGGAGTCATCCTGGCTGCAGAGATACTCTAAAAAGTCCAAGTGATTCAAATTAAAAGGTTATTAATGAGAAGCTTGAACATTTGTTTTAATAAAATATGCTTATTCTTTAATCAACTGTAGATTTAATTACCATTACTATAAGACTTTGTATCAGGAGCCCGTTATTAGACTGGTGCTTCTTTATTTTATAATGAAAATATAAATGCCTATCTTTCAAAAAGCAGAAGAATGAGGTGATTCAGTGAAGGTCTAAATAATGTCTCTTTAAGAAAATCAGGTCATAATAGACTAACTGACCCAGATTACTTAGATTATAGTTTGTAATCTGGAGATTAACTAGCAGGATCTGTGACCACTTTTGCTTATTTTAGATTAAGCAGATTTTTTTTAAATGAGCCACTTTTGGCCTTCAACAATTCACCACCGTTGCCTGCACATACGCTTATAAATGTTTTTATGCCAGTTTGAGTCTGTGTTGGCACCATTACACTGGAGCGGTCTTGGATCACTCACACCAAAGTCAGCGGGAAATTGATGAAAAAGTCACAAACGTAATCACTGCTTTGTTTAAGAAAAGAGCTTGAAGAGAGAGCTGATGTTATTTTTTAATGTACAGTCATATCCACAAATCAAGTCTGAAACAGCAAAGTCCCTCCTCAGGAAACCAGCCACGGTGGCCATCAATGTGGACCCACGGTGCGATTCAGATCCAACTTAACTGCTGCTTCACTCCGGTGAATGTTTTCAGGCTGACGTCTGATCTATAGTTCATAGTTGCATCGCAAAATCGTTCTTCTGAAGCTCTACGTGGCCTCTTCTGCTTTGGCAGCCTCCTCTGCGCCATCATTTGGGCTCTGCTGCTTGACATACTGGTGGAGCAGGGCAGACAGGTGGGCTGGGTGGCGCTGAAGCATGGAGACTGTCTGGGAGGCCAGCATCGCCAACCTGCTGACCAGCTCGCCCTGGACCACAGTCACTGATGGCAGTCTGGAGTAGCTCACGACACCCTGTGCACTCAGCAATGAATTTTCTATGCAGGCTCCTGCAGGGATGAACAGAATACAGCGTTTTACAGTTTCGTTCTGCCAAATGTGTCTGTTGTTACACACAGAAACAGCAAGCAAACCCGGCAACTACCACTGCAAATACTGCATGTTCCTGAAGAGCGGTGACACCCACTGACTGTCCCCTGCACATGTTTACAGCATCGTTTTCCACTTCAAACTACTGGTTAGTAGACTCTAGCTACCGGGCAGCACATCAGTAACCTTTTCCTCATAAATGGGATGTGTTCCTAGATTACAAGCAGCTGCGGTTGTGAGAAGGGAGACGGGTGATAAGTGCAACAACAGGTAGTCAAAGTATGCCACTTCACACTCGCAGTCAAACTTTTGGAACTATAGGAAACTTCCACATCTCAGTATTGTGGTTCAGGATGTCACGTGATCATATTCCACAGTTTCCTGAGGTTTTCATTGTTTAAGTGAGCATCTCTTAACGTGTCCAACTACAGATAACCTGACAGGTCACAAAGGCAGCGGAGGAGAAGCTGATATTGCCTCTATTTCCTAAACTGTGCAAGACAAAAATGCATACTGGGATGTAAGGAGGGAACCTTTGGGGTCCTCATCAAATACACTGATGATGCCACCATCCTGGGCCTCAAAGGGGGGAACGAGGTAGGGTACAGGACCCTGGTAAACAGCACTCCAGTCTGTGGAGAGGAGAATGACTTCATCCTCAACACAGACAAGACCAAAGAAATAATAATGGACTTCAGGAAGAATCCTCCCCCGCTACAGCCTCTCATCAAAGGGGCCGAGGATTGACAGCTACAGATTCCTGGGACGACCTGAGCTGGACTCGCAACACCACAGCCACAGTGAAAAAAGACCAGCAAAGCCCAGCAAAGCCTTCATTTCATCAGCCTGCTCAGGAATGTTGGTCTGAATCACCGCCCTCTCATCCAGGCCTGCAGAGGACTGATGGAGAGCGTCCTCACCACAGGCACCTCTGTCTGGTATGGTAAAACCACAGAGAGAGAGAGAGAGGATCACAGGGACAAAACCTCCTTCCATGGACTCCATGTGAGAGCAGCGCTGTCGGAAACGGGCAGAGGGAATCGTCAGAGACTCACTCTGCTCAGATACCAATACTGATCATACAACCTGAGACACAGCAGAGCGGACGGCATCATCCTACAAAACACGGTTTTTAAATAAAAGCTTCGTCCCTGCCACAGTCAGACTGACGGCGAAAAAAACTACTGACATGTGGGTCGATGACCCAACACTACCTCAATTACATGTCATGTCCAACAATGTTATATATTATTATTGACTGTGAAACACAGCTGTGATTTCCCATGACTTCAACATTTTTTTAAATAATTAATAATTGATAAAATGGATCCAATATCCAGGAACAGCAGTAAGATTAGCCTATTTTTGTACTTGTTTTTAACATTTGCCGTCACCCTTTGTTAGTACTTGTATTCATTTCTGTTTACAAACTGCCACCTTTTGTAGTTTTTTATATTCTGTATTTTTTAATATAGTGCATTATCTTCTAAACTGCGGTTCTGAGAGAGCTCTGCACCAGAATTTCAACGTGTCTGGACTGACTTTATGCACAAATGGCAAATAAAAAACCTTGAACCTTGAATCTCGAACCTTGGGTGGAAAAGAAATCCCAACAACTTGGGCTTAATATGTGTATAAAGCAGAAGAAACAGAACGTGGTTTTTTTAACTCTATCTGCCTACTTATGGCAGCTCATCTCCTTCTCAACAACGAAACTACAGCAAAGCCTGTAGCTGACAGGAACTAAGACACGTCACACTTCCAAGTCCAAACCCGATAAACCAGTTAATATCCAATTACATTTTATCAATACCACTACCAGTACTGATTCTGCCTATTGATTCATTTCTTTATTTCAGCCCTACATCCACACAGGGTTCTAGACTCTGCGGGTTACAGTTGTCTCTTCTTATGTTTGATTTACTGTCTTTTCAGGACCCATCTGGATCAATAAAATAATCATTATGTTTCGAGGCAGTCAGCTCGGATGCCTAAATAAATTTGAAACCAGTTCTAAGATCGAACCAGTTTCGGATTATTGCCTCTAGATAAAAGGTTCCATTGATATATTAAATCATTATTTCCTATTTCATGAGTTTAATGTTGTTTTTTTGGGTTAATGATTCTTTATCAGCAAAAATCAAAACTTTGGACACATTTATTTTATCAGAGATTGATTACCACGTTACTTCCGCATTGATCAGACATTGATTAACACGTTACTTCCGCATTGATCAGGCATTGATTAACACGTTACTTCCGCATTGATCAGGCATTGATTACCACGTTACTCCCGCATTGATTACCACGTTACTCCCGCATTGATCAGGCATTGATTACCACGTTACTCCCGCATTGATCAGACATTGATTAACACGTTACTTCCGCATTGATCAGGAATTGATTAACACGTTACTTCAGCATTGATCAGGAATTGATTAACACGTTACTTCCGCATTGATCAGGAATTGATTAACACGTTACTTCCGCAGTACAAAGCGCTTCCTTTGCATCAGACAGGTAACGTACCGAGGAGGATCATCTGTGGGCTGGCCCTCAGAGCCGACAGCATCTCCTTCACCTTTGGTTCTCTACTGACGAACAGAACTGTTGGACCGATGAACAGAGGAGTCATGTTGCAGTAAACAGAGTCACTCAGGAATGACCTCATCACCTGAAAATAAACATAAGAAAATCAAGAAAGAAACCGAGTAACAACATGTGAGTTTTGAGGACAATAATATAGTTTAGTAATGAACTTTGGCAACAAAAGATAAACAGTCATGTAATCGAGAGTTGCTAAAATATTCACTTTAAATGCCAGACAGTGTAACAACAAAATCATTTAATTAAAATAGTTTTATACAGACAACGCTTGTTATGCAAAAATAAGGCTTTACATTATTAACCGTCTGAAAGTAATAAAGTGAAAATATAACATTGCATATGCATGATAATTTGTAGAAACTTGAGGTTTGATCAGCTTTACCTGGTTGGGGAAGAACTTGACACTGATGCCATGTTTGTACAGTCTTTGCTTGAGAGTGATCGTGTCTTCAGACCTGCTTCCACTGTTCTGGACAACAGCAATCATTTTATAATCCTGGAAAATATTCTTCAAATCCTTCTTCAAAAGTAACACAAAACCATTATCCTGCTGGAAACAAAGGGAGAAGAATGTGTTAAGAGTAAAACTACAAACATCTACACAATGCTGGAAGTAAAAGTGATACTTAAAATTATATATGAATTAAGACACATACAGACACTATATTACCAAAAGTATTCGCTCACCCATCCAAATATTTGGAATCAGTTGTAAAAGAACGGGTCGTTCTCAGGAGCTCAGTGAATTCCAGTGTGGAGCTGTGACAGGATGTCACCTGTGCAACAAATCCAGTCGGGAAATTTCCTGGCTCCTAAATATTCCACAGTGAACTGTCAGGTGTATTATAAGAACATGGAAGTGTTTGGAACGACAGCAACTCGGCCACAAAGTGGTAGGTCACAAACCGACAGGGCGGAGTCAGCGGATGTTGAGGCGCATAGTGTGAAGAAGTCGCCGACTTTCTGCAGAGTCAGTCGCTACAGACCTCCAAACTTCATGTGGCCTTCAGATTAACTCAAGACCAGTGAGCGGAGAGCTTCCTGAATGGGTTTCCATGACGGAGCAGCTGCATCAAAACCAAACATCACCAAGTGCAACGCAAAGCATCAGATGCAGAGAGGTGGAGACGCCTTCTCTGGAGTTACAAATCGCACTTCTCCATCCGGCAATCTGATGGACCAGTCTGGGTTTGGTGGTTGCCAGGACAACGGTACTTGTCTGAGTGCATTGTATCAAGTGTAAAGTTTGGTGGAGGGGGGATCATTATGGTGTGGGGTTGTTCTTCAGGAGCTGGACTTGGACCCTTAGTTCCAGTGAAAGGAACTCTGAATGCTTCAGCAGACCAAGAACTTTTGGACAATTCCAGCTCCCAACTTTGTGGGAACAGTTTGGAGGTGGTCCCTTCTTCCAACATGACTGTGGACCAGTGCACAAAGCAGGTCCGTGAAGACCTGGATGACCGAGTCTGGTGTGGATGAACTTTACTGGCCTGCACAGAGTCCTGACCTCAACCTGACAGAACACTTTGGGATGAATTAGAGGGGAGACTGAGAGCCAGAACTTCTGGTCCAACATCAGGGTGTGGCATCACAAATGTGCTTCTGGAAGAATGATCAAAAATTCCCATAAACACTCCTAAACCTTGTGGACAGCCTTCCCAGAAGAGTTGAAGCGGTTTTAGCTGCAAAGGAGGACCGACGTCATATTGAACCCTCTGGATGAGGAACGGGAGGTCACTTAAGTTCATATGAGAGTCGAGGAAGGTGAGCGATACTTTTGGTCATATAGAGTACAATATAGTGCCACACTTTAAAAATAATGGCCTACGTCATATTTATCTTCTGTTTCAGAGAAAACAAAAAAAAGAATAAACCAAATATGTGGTTTCTTAAGAAAAATTAAATCAGATATGACACAAAACCACTTTATTTAAGTAAAAACTACCCTTTTATTAACTACAAAAAAGAGCTGTAGGTAATGTTGTGTTTGTGTATGAAGCTCAGAAATGTTTCCCCTCTGCAGCAGTCTGACGACGCCGTGATGAAGGTGCACGCGCTGTCCTACCTCATGCACGCGCTTGCTTTCGGACGGGTACGCGTCTGGAGGAGCGGCTCGGGGAGGAGGGATGTACTCTGTGACGGCCAGGAGCTTCTGCTTCAGGATGTGAAGAGGTTTCCTGTGGCGGGTGACGGCCTTGGAGCCGTGGCGCGCGCTGCGCGCGAGAGGCAGCCACCCTGAAAGCCAAGGACCGACTTACTCTCTGAATTACCGGTGCAGCGACACCTTAGTGAACACAAGGAGCGTTCCTAACGCGGCACACGGAGAAAGCGAAAGTCAGAAACCAAGTGTTTTTTATACTTTACCCCGTTTTGGCAGAAATCTTGCACACAAGGTCGCTGCCATCTTTTGATGTTTTCCCGGAAATGACGGCACACGAATGTTGCGTTCAGGTGTATGTGACAACATCGTATTCATGCGATTTAAGCAAAAAAAAAAAAATCTCTCCTTAGCTGATCAATCTAGCTTTTCCAACTTAAACCAAGTAGGTAAAAAATAGAGCCCATTAAAGGATTAATTAAGTAAAACATTTTACGAATAATTTTTAATACAGATAGCTGGAGACTCAGAGTGACTTAAATTATTAACGTAATTATAACAGACTGTGAATGCATCACAACGCACATACGTGTGGTTTCAAATATTATTTAACTTAAGCTGCACATACCCTAAATGCTTCTTTTCCTAAGTGTGAGTATGAATATGTGAATTTAAAACTTTTATAAAACCAGTTCCAGCTATACAAATCGGATTTTTCTGTTACAAAAGCCACAATTTTGCGTAATCTTTTACGTAAGGTAACGACTACGTCAGCGCAGATTCGTCTTGACAAGCATGCGGCGCATACTCAGTACAAATGTATTAAGACGTTTCAGTGTATTTGGTAGGAATCGGCGCGCTCACGTCTCCCTGGCACCGGGGTACCGAGGCGTTTCTGCTCTGAATCTCTACAGAAGGTGCACGACTGGCAGCGCCAGCATGGACCTGAGTAACATGAGGAAGAAGTACAAAGGAGACGAAGAGGTGAGTCCGCTCGGCTGTGTCAGGGTTCACTGTGCTGATCGATTTAAACCGGTCTGGTGTGCAACTGCACGGTCACTACGCTTTAAAGCACAATTTTATTGCATTAAGCACCGTTTCAGTCTAATCGCACTCACACTAGAATACAATTGTGCGTCTGCAGATATTGTGCTTTTGCATGTATGGTATGTATGACTGGTTGTTTTGTCCGCAGTGCTTTGAAGAGAGCCAGCTGGTGTCTCTGGACCCCATCAAACAATTTGGAAACTGGTTCGATGAAGCTACGAAGTGTCCTGACATTGGAGAGGCCAACGCTATGTGCATCGCCACAGCAACCAAGTAGGTAACATCCCCAGCTGGGCTGATGGACTCAAGATTTATTGTCCCAGTTTGTCACAGATGGCCTTACCTCTGTCTGCCCAGAGATGGACGACCTTCTGCTCGTATGGTTCTCCTGAAAGGTTACAGCAACGAGGGTTTCCGGTTCTTCACAAACTATGAGAGCAGAAAGGGTTCTGAGCTGGTGAGCACGTTTCTCTGACATCCACCACCTGTCCAGAGTCGGAGGTGGACTCAGCTCATCTATGTTCCACACGAAACCTGCGTTTACACTTTTGAGTAGGTTAAATTTGTCTTCTTGAAAATGTGGAGCGTCGCTGTGACAGCTGAGTCTTATCATGCAATTAGAGTACCAGAAAATACAGTGTGCTGCAAGTGTAAAACCCCCAAAAATCACGATTACAATCAGATGTAAGCTGAAGAAGAAAAGATACTCCGGTGGCTCAGTCTGTAAAATCCATAAAATTAGAAATCAAAGCTCGTTTTTTTAAAAATATTTGAAAAAAGTGGAATAAGTTGATTCATATACGGCAATTATGTTTAGTTTTCTTTTTTGGGGGGGGGTATAAAAATTTGTTTTTAAATGTGTGTTTGCTAGACCTTTTAATCAAATCAAGAAAAAAAGCATTATGAAAATGTTAACTTTGTGTTATACATGGTTATGACCATTAGCAAAGCTCAGGTTTTCCAGCACATTCAGAGTTGATTTAGTCAGAGTCAGAGTCAGAGTCAAGTTTATTGTCAATTCTACCACATGTGAGATACATACAGAGAATCGAAATTGCGTTACCCTCAAACCCTCGGTGCTACACAATAAATACATTAAATACATTTTAAACACATTTAGGAGTTTACAGCCTGCTTTTCGGCTTTTGCGTTTTGACGTCAGCCCTTCTAATCAATGTTGTGTCCACAGGAGGGTAATCCATACGCATGTTTGGTCTTCTACTGGGAACCACTTAACAAACAGGTGGAGCAACTTTAAAGTTACTGCTAGTTTCTTTCATCCCTGCTTCTCATTTTCTCCCCAATAATTCTAGTCGGTTTATTCCCATTTTTTTTCTCTCTAGATTCGTATTGAGGGCTCCGTGGAGCGGATCCCCTACCAGAGCTCGTGTGAATACTTCCACTCTCGACCAAAGAGCAGCCAGATTGGAGCGGTTGTGAGCCGACAAAGCACCCCAGTCCCTAACAGAGATGTAAGACCCAACAAAGCGCTGTGCCTTTATTAACACACACAATCCTAAAGCCTCAACTTCTACAATCTCTTTTAGTATCTGAGGCAGAAAAATGCAGAGCTGGAGGAGACGTATAGAGACAAAGATGTACCCATGCCCGACTACTGGTAAGAACCTGTTTCAAGTTTGATTTGGCACAGGGATTCTTTGCTTCCTCGTGTGCAGCAGCAGTTATTCTTGGCTCTACAAACTCATGCTTGTCATATAATCACTTAAAGATGCACATAAACAGGAATAATCATAACCAGACAGATGAGCTGCGACTGAATCATCATATTCTGACCTATAAATACCACAGCTTAGAGACAGTCTCACCCCAGCGTGCGTGCGTGCGTGCGTGCGTGCGTGCGTGCGTGCGTGCGTGCGTGCGTGCGTGCGTGTGTGTGTACACGTGTGTACGTGTACACTGGCCAATTAAGTTGGAATAATCTTGTTTTCAGAAACCTATTTTTTTTTTTTTTTTTTTATTCCTCTTTTTACTTACAATAATTCCATGACAAGATGCAACTTGATTTTACTGTCTTTCCCCTAAAATAATGTCTCTGGTCAAAGAAAAATGAAACTGCTAATATGTTTATGTGATATCAGTCTTCTTTTAACAATCACACGTGAAGTTCCCGAAGTGCAGTAAGTCCATGACGGTCTTGGTCATAAGGTTCTAACTGTCCTGTTCAACATTGTTCTCACAGGGGAGGCTACGTCGTCAAGCCTTTTTTAATTGAGTTCTGGCAGGGACAAACCAACAGACTCCACGACCGCATCGTTTTCACCAAGAAGAAGGAGGAGGAAGGACAGGGAGAGTTTGAACACGAAGCAGAGGGGGGCTGGGTGTACCGGCGGCTGTCTCCTTGAACTCCCGCAGCAGACCTTCAACACGGGAGAGGACATCCAGCGTCTTGTGTGGTCTAGAATAATCCCTCTCTTCCACACTTTGAGGGGAATGAATCTGAAGGTACTACTGGAGTCCATTAGTTTGTTGTCATACAGCCATCTGTAGTGTCTTTTGAGCCGAGCCGTGTGTGTAACTGAAGCGCTGTAACTCGGCCTGAGTCGCTGTGCAACTGTACATTTTCCATGCGTCGTAAAATGAGACATGAAAAGCAGACGACCCCACACAGGAGAGTAAACTCCGCCTGTCCCATCAGGTAATGATTGGCAGTGTAGCGTTGCTTATTAATGTCGTGGTTGACTCTGACCTGTGTCTGGTTTCTTTCGAAAGCATAATCAGCACTTCGAAGCACACTTTCCTCCTCCCATGATTGCAGTAATGATATATGCTGAATTTCAGTTTTTGCAGGTCTGCAATTTCCTGATAAAATCCCACAAGTCTACAGTTTATTGTGCACCGATTAGAAAGAAAATTGTGACAGATGATTTGAGTTTTTATTGCTTTCTGGGCAAATGTCTGCAAAGAAAGTTTACTTTTAACCCCAAATGAATGTATGCAGTGACACGTATGTACAACTGTTGTCAGCTCAGTTTTGTGACATTAGAGAAATGTTTTAGTATTCGGATCATAGCTGTTGTATTAAATGCTGACAGGTGTGTAAAAAGCGCCTGCAGATATTACACGCCGTTCACCATTTTATGCATGTTCCCACCCAATAAACATAAACCTAATTACACATTTCCATCAGTCAAAAAACCAATCATCATTATAATGGTTAGATTGTAACAGATGTCTGACATGATGAAATTATTAAAACAATAATGCTCTTCGCTTCATTGATCTTTGGAAGCAGTAATCTGATTTGGTTGAATTGCCGTTCCAACTCAGTCTTGTTTATGTTTTTGCATGCTGATAAACCTGCACTGCACTTTTTAAAACTCATCTGTCCTCTGAGAAGTCAGTTTTAGAACAAGCTTAAGTTCAAATTTCCAACAAGTCTTCAGTCTAAGGACTGAACAGTCTGTTTCTTTTCTTTAATTTATTAGCTGTTTCCAGAAATTCCCTTGGAATTGCCATCGTATTCTGGTTTCTTATCAGGAAATAAAAAGTAAACATGGAACCTGTGAAGTAGTTTATATTGACAGTCAGCTGACTTAAATTTAATATGAACTGATTGTGTCTTAACTCTGACTGTACCCAGTATTGTCAAATGTGCCAACTTTGCGTGTCTTTTACCCTTTCAGAGGGAGATTTTCATTTTTCGACGTAATAAAACTGTAGAATAAATAAAGTTTCATTTTTGACAGCGGACTAAGAGCATTTTTGTCCAGCAGGTGTCAGCAACACAACAGGTGAACGCATCAAGAAGAAAAATAAATGTTAAGTTTAAAAAAGTTTAAATATTATCGTCCCAGAACAACCTCTCCTAAAACTATAGTTTGTGAACTGACAATTGGACCGATGCATTATGAAAAGCAGAAGCACGTGGCTGGGTGTCCGGTGTCGGTGTCTTCTTACATCACCATGTCAACAACAACTGACAACAGCGGCTCTGGTGAGACAATGAACAGGCCGATAAAAGAGTGATGCGATGGTGAGATCAACCTGCTGCAAGCAGCCGTCGTCTGTCTGGAGACTCCACGTGGACAAAACTCTTTCAATTAAGGCATTTGTTTATTTAAAACAGAATTAATTTCACAACAGACTTTAATAAAATTGTTCTTACCATTTATCAATCAACTTGGTCCCAACCGGGAAGCGGGCAGTTCAGGTAACAGTTTACAAGATCCATTCAAAAATGTTTATCTGGGATTTGATCCATAGAAAAAACACATTTACCACAGTTTAAAACAACTATTTTCAATCAAAATAAATACAGAAGGTTGTCAGTATTGACGGCATTAAGACATCCTGTAAGTGGCAACAAAAACAGGTTGCTTCATTGTCGATTTGATGAACAGACTAGTAGCGTTTCTTCGGATGAGTTGGATGATTATTTGAAAATAAAACTGTTTTCATTTTGTAACCAAATCAGGTTATTGTAACTCTGCCAGTGCAGGTGGAGCATCCACCACAATGTCTGTCTGTAAAATGTTGTATTAAAACTTTTTAGGATATAAAATTGACTATGCTTTCTGGAAGTTAATGCATCTTTGAAATTGATTTTAAAAGACATAAAACTGAGCTACATATCAAATAGTAAAAAAGAAATGACTATAATGTGACTTAAATCATGAGAATGGCTTCCTTCATGTCAGTGTACATTTCTTAAAATATAAAACAATAGTCTGCGCAGAAGTCATCCAGTTAATGGTGGACTAAACGCTCTGAAATCGGGAGGAAATGGCAGAACTGGTCCCAGCTCTGTTCTGTGAACGTCTAAGGTTTGTTTGCTGATACCATTTGTTTATTTAGGTGTGGGTCCATTGGTTACAGTATCTGTCTGGGTGTGGTGCATGTGCTTTTAGGTATCATAAAGCCCTCTTCAAAGCTTTTATTAACGTGACACTGATTTATGACACATTTATGATCCTGAATGTGTGTTTTTTGCATCTCGCCAGTCTATTTTTTATGATTTTCATCACTGAGGTTGTGCTCTGCAAAGAGAGTAGGGTTCTCGGCCAACGTGGCTCGGACTTTCTTCTTTTCTTTGAAGCGACCAGAGTGGGAGACCTTGACGTGACGGCTCTTGGTTGCAGATTTATCTACAATCTTCTCCAGTCTGGCATTTAACTGGCTGTCCATGTGGTCTGAAGGGGTGCTTGGCTGGTCCTTGTTTCCATTGTTGCTTCCATACTCCGCTGGGATCTCATACAAAACTTTAGATTCAGACTTCTTTTTGCGTAAGAAGGTCAGCTTCCACCAGCCTGGATCAGCCATGGCAGCCACAGAGACTGGAGGACCCACCTGCAGGAAGCAAAGCACACAGTTAGAACTGCAGAGATTATCGGAAACCGACTGATATGATATCTGCATCTGGCATTAACATTTCACATAAAAGAAGCATAAAACCCACGCAGTTGCTGATAAAGGTTCCTCTGCAGCTTAAAAATAATTGTTCAGATATATACATCATAGACAAAGGTGTTATAAAAGCTTTTTCCTCCTTTACATACACAAGTACACATAAATTATACATGATGAGATTTCAACTTTAGAAATATTTAAAATCAAGAGAGCAGTAAACACGGAAAGTTGGGAATAAGTAGCAGAAACATCCTGTAGAGTATTGTAGAAACATTTATGCTGTATCTAAGTAAGAAGGCTCATCGATGTAGTAGGACAGACCTGAGAACAAAAGACAACTGCATAACATCATTAACATCATTACAGCAGAAGCCTTAACTTAAAGTGAGATTCACACAGTCACGTGATTAAGGCATTAATATTTACAACCTCAAATTTAAATTTTGGTTCATTCACTCTTCTATGAAAAAGAACAACTTTAAATTAAAGCTGCAAGCAGCTTTGATCAGGCCCGAGACAACATTAAAATACGTTGTACATTTCCTCTTTGTTCTTCAAGAGAACTTTATTAAAATTAGTACCTGCGATGATATATATTCAATTTTGTAATAATTTTTAAACATTTTGTCAGTGTCCCTCAAACTGCTTCCCACCATGTCGTTATGGGGTAATTAACCAGTTAGCAGATGTAATTAATAACATCCTCAACATCATTTTGTCTTTCTTTACTGGAAGTTGTCTCTGCTGCTCTAAAATACATCAAATTCCTGCCTTATATGTCCTAATTTTGTTTGTCCTTTTGTGTGTGTAGTTGAATGTGTTCAAGCTTAACGTGTCCACACTGTCTTGGTAACATATTCATAAATACCAAGAAAATCAGAAACTCAAGCTATATTAGATAACCAGCTCACAGTCCCCTTTAATAATGAATCACTTGGCTAGCTGAGACCAACCGTGTGTTCATTAGGAGCTTAAAGTGAGTCTATATATACCCATCCCTACAAGTTAAAAACTGCAGCCAAGGCTGCAGAAACCCACAGCAAACAATATGTAATATGTTCATCAGATGATACCAAAGACCCTTCAAAACAGGAAAGTTTTAAGCAGAGACATAAAAATATCTGAGATGTTGAGCATCTGACCCTGATCTCCCTTTGTGACCTCTGTGGTCTGGAGATAGTTAGAAGGACGCCATCTGTGGGGCTCAGTGATCTGGAGGGGACATACCAGGTCAACAAATCTGACACTTAAGTTGGAGGAAGACCATCTTTTGCTTTGAAGGTGATCAGTAGGATTTTGAAATCAATGTTAGATTTAACAGGAAACCTGTGAAAGGAAGCAAGAACAGTGAAGATGTGATCAGACTTCTTTGTAGCAGTATTTTGATTTCACTGGAGACAACGGCGGGAACCTTGACTGATACCTAAATACAAAAAGTTTCAGTACTATTGGTATCAGCCGGCCTTTTGATCTTGACTATAATTTGATGGTTTACAAACTAACTCCTAAACTTTTTCTATTCAGTTATAACAACTATTGTAAGAAAATGGTCTGAAACATATTTTCTAATGAATGGTTCTAAGTGAAGTAGAGACAGCAAGGACATGTTGACAATGTTCTGATCCAGACAGAAGGAAAAGAGATCACCGCCGAGTTAAAGCACATTGGACAGTGGTGCATTATCAGTTATGATAATGACGGTTCCCCAGGTGTCATCATGGGTGTGGAAGGGCAGTGTAAAGTGAAATGTATGTACGGCATTGCCATTATCAAGCTGTTCTGATCAGGTCCCCAAGAGAACATCAGCTGGTACCACGATGAGAATACTTGATGTCAGAACCACAAACTCTGAACAGGTCGCGTCTACAGATTGAGGTGTCTGCTTGAAGCGATGTTGAAGAACAGTTACAGTGATGCAAATAACTGAGTTCACCCTCAAACGGAAACTGGAAAGCAGGTTTTTTGTTGTTTTTTTCTTAATATTCAACTGCTCAGTCAGTTCAAATGACTGATTTTCTCAAGTCATTTACATTCTTTTACTTTTAATATGGCACTGCAACTAAACTCCATCTTCAGAAGACATCATACAGTTGCAGTGCCATATTGTTTAGAGCTATGTGTTAACTGATTAATTCATTGCAGTTATTAATTGTTTTCTGCTTTTAAACTATCCATCCATTATCTATAACCGCTTACTCCACCCTGGACAGGTCGCCAGTCCATCGCAGGATCACATACAAAGACGAACAACCGTGCACGCTCACATTCACACCTACGGGCAACCTAGAAGTATCAATCAACCTACCCTGCATGTTTTTGGACTGTGGGAGGAAGTCGGAGTACCCGGAGGGAACCCACGCAAGCACGGGGGGAACATGCAAACTCCACACAGAAAGGCCCACCGGGCCGGGAATTGAACCAGGAACCTTCTTGCTGGGAGGCAACAGTGCTGACCACTAAGCCACCGTGCTGCCTTGCCTGGCCAGTGTTTGTTTGAAGACAGGGTTTGTTTATACCATCCTGAACATGCCTCATCTTTGCTTTTTCTCATGTTCCTCTAATCCTTCTAGGGGGCAAAGCAACTTCCAAACATGAATCTACATTATTCCTTTCACTATATGGTGGCGCTATGAGAACAAGCAATTATGAGCATGTGGATCTCTTTTGGGGGGAGCAAATCTGATCAAACAAACAGAAAATCTGAGGTCTCTAGGACAATGCAAAATGTAATACAAAACATAGTTTTCTGTTGCCAACAAGAGGCGCTACAAGTGTCCCTGAATATTACACTGCAGATGTGTTCAAAGATGGACTGCAAATCCATCTGCACGGACTGCATGGACTGCACCAAATTTTGGCCCGATTAAGTCATGATGGCTGAGTTACAGCCATTGACCCAGTCCAGGCCCAAAAAAACTCTGCTATATCTGCCCTGCTTCTCTCTACTTATTGTAAGATTAAAATTAAACTGTTCATTCTGAAAAAAATCATAAGCCATTCTGTAACATACAACTATATTACAAAGTATTACTACAAACTTCAAAGTTTGGTGACACTGACTGAAATATAACTTATCATAACAAACATATGTTTAGTGTCCAAAATTTAAAAAATGTCACTGTATGTCGACAGTGTTTGTGGTGAGGTTGAAGTTTGAGACAGCAAGTCTGAAAGGCACTTTGCAGTGACACTGACCCTCCTACACTCTTCTGTAATGTCACATCCACCTGTATTGCACAAGGTTCTACACCAACGGTATGACAACCACAATGCCATGACAAACATGTCCTTCAATGTATATTTTCTGAAATTTCTGTGAGACATTAACTTATTAAGAACTTCCTCAGATTATCTGACATTCCTCTAATCCTTCTGTTGGGGCCATAAGCACAACCACCATATTCCTTTCACCATATGGTGGTGCTATGAGTATGAGCAAATATGAGCAAATAGATCTGTGCAGAGCAGAACTCTGGTCATACACAGAAAATCTGATTTCTGTCAGAGAATGCATGCCACAGATATAGTGAACAGAACTGCCATGGTGAATGATCGTTATTTGCAGCAGTCACCACATTCAAAGCAGAAAAATGATCATTTTACAGCCAATTTCTCTTTCATGGCGAGTCTTCAAAGTGACCTCAAAATTCGCCGCATCACTACGGTCACGCCCTCTGGTAAAAAGTTAAAAGCCTCGCAACTTAGCGTCAGCCAAGATGGTACAAAAATGTTTTGAGTCAATCTGATCAAATCTCTAGAAATTCGTTAAAGTAGGAGGCCTCAAAAAAAGTCCAAAATACATGAGAAATGACATATTCTAATCAAAATGGAGAAGACTTCCTGTGTGAGTTAGAGCATTGGTCCAAGAGTCTGTTTTGTAGGGTTTAGTTTGATTCATCAGTCACATAAATTTCATCACTGTAGGTGAAAGTGTATCGTGTAGGCTCGTCGAAAAACCTTTAAATAAATGTACAAATCTAAAAAACTAATCAAATTCCCAAATGTGCTACCAGCAGAGCCTGTCGGTGATGGGACGTTATT
>CM026218.1:2292905-2452748 GCA_014839995.1 Xenentodon cancila | reverse complement strand
ACACAAAACAACACACACACAAACACACAACACACACACAAAACAACACACACTCAACACACACCACACAACACAAGACACTCAACACACACACAACACAACACACACTCAACACACACTCAACACACTCAACACACAGAAAACACACAACACACACTCAACACACAGAAAACACACACAAAACACACAACCCAAACACACACACACACAAAACACACGCACACACGCACACACACAACACCACACGAACACACACACAAACACACACACACACACACACCTAACACACACATACACACACAAACACACACACACACACACTCACACACACACACACAAACACGCACACAAACACACAAACACACACAAACACACACACAAACACTCACACAAACACACACACACACACACACACACACACACACACATACACACACACACACACACACACAAAACACACACACACACACGCACACAAACACTCACACAAACACACACACACACAAACACACACACAAACACTCACACAAACACACACACACACACACAAACACACACACAAACACTCACACAAACACACACACACACACACACAAACACACACACACACAAACACACAAACACTCACACAAACACACACACAAACACACACACACACACACACACAAACACTCACACAAACACACACACACACACTCACACAAACACTCACACAAACACACACACACACAAACACACACACAAACACACACACACACACACACATTTAGGACCCATCCAGGAGATCATTGCTGCCCACAGTTAACTTTTTGGTTTCGGCTGCATTCATCCTGCTCTCATAGATACAGAGGCAACAATAGCCTCTGTGAGCCTCTGTGAGCCTCTGTGAGCCTCTGTTGCCTCGTAACCATAGAGCTCAAACACATAACTTATGAAACAATTATTAACTCTGTAATCTGACCAGCTAGATCATAAACAAATTTGATGGTATTCTGTTTGGAAAATGCCCTACATAAATCAACCTACTCTGCGAAAGGCGTCAGGGAAGTTGGGAGGTTTCTCCTGCATCAAAGTTGGCAGAAATTTGTTATCAGAAACTTTTGTTTTTGATAACTTTCTTGTCCATAAAGCCAATATTCAGTTTTTAATGGACATTTTAATCCAGTGTAAAGTGCCTATTCCGGCTGCAGTGACTATTACATTGATTGATTAATTGTTTCAGTCAAGTTCCATGTAAATATATACAGTTGTCACAGTTATATAATTTTATATATTTGCATTTCACGAAGACAGTTTTGGCTTTGGATTCTTGATTGACATATCTAACTATTTTATAATCAGTACAAACTGTTCAGTTACATTAATAATCTAAAGTTGCAAGCCTCCACTAACCACACAAACTTGCCTATCTTTTTTAAGACAGTCATTATTTGAGAAATGTTCCTTAAAATATGCTTTAAAACCACCTAAAGAATTTCCTTCAGCGCTATACTGAAGGGTGCTGGTATAATGTGGATGATGGGGGATTTAATGGTGAGCAGAAACAAAAGGCAGCTTTTCCATTGCTTACCAATAAAGATTTAGCATCTAAATGGTGTGGTTTACTGTAGATGTAATAATCTACAAACAAAACTGTGTACATGTATACAGCGGCTGTTGTTAAATGCAGCTTCCATGTACCTGCATTATCTTTTCCACACTAGCACCAGGCTCAGGTGGCACAGCAGGTCTTCGGTTTAGTGGGCATGTGTTTGTTCGTTTGTTAACTTGTCTGCATGTCCTTTCAAGACCCCGAAGCCAAGGCTGCTCCGGTGGAAGGCCAGTACCTTGCATGGCAGCGCTGCCGCACTGGAGTCCACGGGATGAATAAAAATGTAAATAAGAGCTGTGCTGTGTAGCATACGCGCCGAGCATTTCAGGTTTAGTGAACTTCACAGGGACAGATCGGTTATATTAATTTGAAAGCTGTAGGGGAAAACTACATTATCAATTCTGATTGAATTATATCAGAACATATCCATTTAAAAGCATCATAAGTCCGGAAGCTGCCCTGTGGTGTATAAAGTACGTCACAATGGCCCAGTTTCTCCCAGCAACACCACTGAAGTAGTATTTGAGTATACAAGTATTTGCATGCTAATACTTTTGTTAGACTTTCAAATCCAGGACATCTTCGTTAACCTATTTTGTCAGAACAGAAACTGAACTGACCGTAAAATCTCAAAAGCTTGTTTGGAAACATCGTAGCTCATAAACCGAGCTTTATGAGTTTCATAAAGGCTACAACGTCGCTTTTATGAGGGCTGAATGGAAGCAAAGAGGCTCACAATCCTCCTTTGGTGTGGTCATTTTTATCATGCAGCACCTATGCAAATAAAGAGCCTGTGCTCTTTGGAGAAACGCCGATCAGGATCTTATCTGAATCATGTGATGTTTGGCTCCTTGCACGCACAACGCAAAGCTTCAGCGTGACGTCTTATTACGGTTTAGACATTGACTTGAAACTCTCCGTTTAGCACATTCAAACACACCTCCCAGTGGCGGTGCTTTTCCTCCCGTGGGTCTAACGTTAGCGCGCTGTTATCTGAGAGCACAGTCACTAACGGAGCCTTTACGATCACCTGAAGCGGCATCTCACGCAAACCGCTTGCTTCTGCTTCTTTACTGGTATAACGTTGCTTCTTCCAAATATAAGATTTAAAGTTGAAGCTATTTTATGTGTTTGCTATCAGCATTCCCAACAGGAATGTTTCTATCCTTTTAACCACATTTAAACAGCATTTGCATAGTTTTCGTTGACTCTTCATCGAGCAGTTTCTGTAGAGCAACATAACTACGAAGTACTTTCAGCCCCTGTTAGGTAACAGATGATAGCAGTATAATATGGACACATATTTCTTTTAGTTCAACTTTGATGTGACCTTTGAGACAAAAACGTCTGTTGACATAACGGAGCCCCACCTCACAGTCCTTTTTAATAAGTTACCATGTATTCTGCTATGTGTGGGTGATCTGCTCAGCAAAGCTTCAGAGATCACAGCCGGTAAAGGAAACTTTGTTCAGAAATTGGTAACCAGCTACAAAGTCTTTCAGCAGCACAATGTCTGAGCTAGAGAAACGAGACAGAGAGGAGGCTCCAAGGGCACCGGGGCCTCTGCCGCCTTCATAATGGTGGCTGGAGGTTCGGCAGATCTCAGGTTTCCTCCTTTGTGCCAGACTCCCTGAAGCACAGCGAGACGCACGGCTGGTGAGGAGTTTGGTGTTCGTAAGAAGGCTCATTTGCATCAAAGTGTTTGTCAGTTCTGTTATTGTTTGATTTGGGGGCGTTTCTGAGGAGTCAGCAGAAGCTCGCTTTCTTTTAATGGCACCAAAGTTCAGCAATGACAGTGACATCAATTAACGCTTTTATAAATACGCTAAGATAACAGTCTTGCATTAGTTAGTATGTAATATGTCCGGTTCTCAGGAATATAACTTGTATTAGTAAAAGTGCAGAAAAGGAGGATTATAGTAATACAACAATAAAAAGGAACAAAATGCACTGTAGTTTCCTGGAGTCCAAAGTTGAATCTCTAATATAATAAAAATCTCCATGAGAGTTTATTTTACTTTGACATAATGTGAGAAAATACAGTGAAAATGTACATTTGAAAACCAAAATCAAGCATTTGGCATTTTTATTTAAAAATGTAATATAAGTAATTACATGACTATTAGAATACTCAAACTTTTATTTTGTTGTGCAACAACTATATTAAATGAATTTTACCATAACAGAATACAGAAAGGCAATAAACACACACTAAAAGCAGAAAGTCATGATCAACTTAGTTTTTTTTTTTTTTTTTTTTTCATTTAGAACAAGTTAAATTCCCAGAAGTCCTCAAAAGCTTGTTTTATCTTCCAAAAACTCCACCAAATTTGATGTAAGTGACAACTTAAACAGGTAACGCAGCTCATTATTTCATTAATAAAGCTGAATTATGAAATGTTTGGTGGGTTTTTAGCCACTTATGACAACTGACTTTTAAAGGTTTTTTGACATTAGGGGCACATAAGCAACACTTACAGTAAGTTTGGCTGTACATGTTGATGTTGTCTTACCTTTTCGACGATGAACTATCAGAAGGAGATTCTCTCAGAAATGCAACTGTCCCACCATGCTAAAAAAACGTTCTCTTCTGTCTTAGATGTTTTTATTTTCTGCTTCTAATTCGTCCCCTCAGGTGATTGTGAACAGGTGCAGCATCTCTCTACATCTGCCTTTCTCTTCAACCTTGTCCCTCAGTCCCCCACGAAAGCACACACCTTCCTCAAACACACACACACACACGCACACACACACACACACACTTAAAGCCCGCCCAGCTGAGTGCACAACCAAGTGTTGCAACCATGTGATTAAGTGAGGGCTCTCCTCAGGCTAGTCCATGTACTCGCATCAAGGAACTTAAAGAGATGTGTGGCAATAAAAACTGCAAGTAAAATCATTTTATCAGACTCACTTCAAAAGCAGGTATTGTTTTGTGGTGACATGTGGATGCAGGATAAAGTCCGCTTTGTGTGTGAATTTTCCTGCTGCACAATGACTTTAAAGTGCAGACTGAGGCAGAGAGCGATAGAGCTGTTTTGCATGGGCTTGTGTAAAATCACAGACACACTGAGTACTTTGCAAGTTTGGTTACCATTCAAATGACCTGAAATTAGGCCACCTGACTGCCGCCGCCGCCGCCGCCACCGCTGCTGCTGTGGTTGCTGCTGGGTTTTACTGACAGTGTTTTCATTTCTGTCTGATGTGGTGCTCACAAAACTCCACAAATAGTTGTGTTAATGCTGCTCAGAGACAGTTTTGGATCGTGAAGAGACTCATAGGAAATGTTTAAAGGATTAAAAGACATGTGCTTTTTGGAAAACGCCTGAACAGAAGTGCTGAACTCACCACAGTTGGAGTATTTGTGCCTCTACTACATTTTGAACTAAAATAATATGTGAATAAAAGTCCATTTGTTAGTTATTAATTTTTTTAAAGAATATATTGTCTGACATTAACTTTTCCTATAAATATTGCTAGATTTCATCATTTCTTAGAAATATAAATGATTTACTCAAAGAAGAGCAAATGACCGAAAAAGTACAAGGTTGGAAGATGACTAGTAAGTAGATTTTATACAATTGTGGGTAAACTTTTTATGTTTGCTGTGTTTTTAAACCATCTATCCCACTATCTATTAGTCAGGTCCACTAGTCAGGAAGCAGCATCCTAAGAGAAAGGCCCAGACCTCTCTCTCCCTGTTCACCTGATCCAGTTTTTCTCCTTCTTCAGCTTGATGGCCTCCCTCACATGGCGTGTGTATCACCAGGTTTGGTGATTATGGTCACATCAGGCACCAATGAGCATGTGGCCACAGTCAGTCACCTAGACAACAGAGGCATAGAAGTCCGCCCATTCAGACTCAACGCCCTCCACCTTCCTAGAGATCAGTTCAAGCCCTGTCCCAGCAAAGTGGCGGCATTCCGTGTCCCAAGAGCCAGTTTTGGAAACTGAGGATCGACAGACCAAAGCCAAATGCTTACAGCACATTGCACTCAACTTACACGGCCTCTCCTGCAAGTAGTGAGTTCACAGGAACATTAAACTATGTTGCTCGTTTGGGCTGAGCCCAGCTGGGCCCCTTGGCTAGCCATTGGCAGAGCTGACCGATTAATCAGTCAGACTAGAAATTAATATTTATATATATATATATATATATATATATATATATATATATATATATATATATATATATATATATATATATATATATATATATATATATATATATATATGTATACTCCTGGTGTGGTACAAAATTCACCCCCCGTATGGGTGTGAAATCAAACAATTGAGACCAAAACAGTCTTTTGAAACAGGCTGTAAATATGTTTATTTCTGCTCTAAAGTTGGACATTTTAACATGGAAGTCAGTGGAGACTGACTTGGTTTTGCAGCCAACTTCCAGCAGTCAGTCGAGGAACTGCAACAAATCTTAGTTCTGCACGAGCCTCATACAGGAAGTTAGATTGTTGGGGCTTGGTGGGAACCGGTAACCTGTGTCTGAGGGAGGGGCGTGTGGTTCCTTGCGTTTTCCTCTTCATATAGATCTGGTATCGCTTTTAGTCTCACCAGTCCCCCAGGGACCAATTGGCTTTGGGAGGCCGTAACAGGGGCAAGTCCCTCTGACAACATAGCTCCTGGGATAATGTAGGCAAACTAATCCCCTAAGGATTATTTGTTCTTCTATTTCACCTGTAATAAGCAAAACAAAAGAAAGGCAATACTACTACATATGACAGTTTATTATCAATACTTGTATAGATATAAGAGCTTGAGACACAAACAATGTTTTTACATGTCAAAGTTGAGAGTATCTATGTGTTCAAACATAAGATGCAGATTCAAACTAAAACATATCTGTCACCACAAATCCTTGTGCCTGTTTATGTGAAAATTGATATTTTACATGCAAATAAATATAATTTGAAGTATCAAAATACAGCTTCTGTTTCTACTGTTTGGTACAGAGATTATGATGCTTGGACACCAAGATGATTACTTTAGTCATGATAAATTGTTTTGTGTGGAATAGTAGTGCAGCTGCTGTTTGTTGACTTGTTGACCAAATCAGACTGGTAACTGGCGCCCTCCAGCGGGAGAATGTGCTCATTGCATCAACTCCAGCCACCGCGTTCACCAATCAGATGCAGCCTTCAGTATACTCAAACACCATTGGTCTCTTATTCTGGCTAATAAAACATCGCCTCATTTCATTGGACAGACTTCTCTTAACGTGTCATAAATAACAGTGAAGTCCGGATGGTGACTGTAAAAACCTTAGAAATAAATATTAAATTAAAAAAAACAACTAAATGATGCGCTGAAATCTTAGACGTGCTCTTGGTTTGAAAACGTCAGGTAACAATGGAGGTGAGCTTAAACAAACTTTTCTCTGACTCTGCTGTGATAATGAGCGCTGGCAGCTAACAGGAGCTAACTGTCACACAAAGTCCAATTAACTTGAAGAAGAAACTCTCTTTCTAAGAGTTAGTCTGCAAGTACGTCTCGGTTTCGCCGTAGTTGTGAGTGTAGGTTTTATTCAGTTGTATGTGTAGCTGTAGGAGTTGTTAACTTCCTTTTATAAACGATGGCGCTACAGAAACGATGATGAAAGGTGATGATACAGATGTGTCGGCTGTTGTCTCCCTTCAGCAGAACATCCAGAACCTCCCCATCGACATTCACACCAGCAAGTTGTTGGGTAAGACCCGATGCACATGCGTTAACATTTAACGTACAGGTCCACGAGAAACGGCTGTTGTCGTCCTGGCGAAGTGTCAGACGCAGCAAACGACCCGCATGATGACGATGTTTCCACAGATGTTGTGTGTTAAATAACGGTGTGATTGTAGACTGGCTGCTGGATCGACGTCACTGTAACGTGAAATGGCAGAGTGCAGTAAAGGCGGTCAGAGAGAAGATCAATGCTGCCATCCAGGACATGCCGGAAAACGAGGAGATCAAGCAGCTTCTGTCGGGCTCATGTAGGTTTGTCTCTCCGCTGTCACCAGGACAAGACGGTGTCGGACTCAGGCAGCCGGCTGAGCGAAGCACCCAGCTTTCTAATCCAAATGTGGATTTTACCTCATTTATATTATGTATTCAAATAATATGTTCATTGTAGGATAATTTTGAATTTGACTTCAGCAACATGTTAATTTCAGAGGCACGTTTACATCTGCAATGCGTCATATCTTCTTAAAACAACACTGTATGTGTTATTTTAAGAAAAGCACAGGTTTTTGTGACATTAAAAAATGCGACCACGATAAACGGTTTCAAAACTTTTCCCACCTTTTGATGTGACCAATAGACTGCACAATTAAACTGAAAACAAACAAGGCTGTTGCATAGGTGTGAACACCCTTAAACTAGTACTTTTGTTGAAACTGCTTATGATTTAATCGCAGCATTCAGTCTTCTTGGAGAGGAATCTATCAGAATGGTGCAACTTGATGTATGCTTGGAGTCGCTGTCGTGTTGAACGGTGAAAATCACCTCCACATGCCTGAAGGTTTTGGGGCAGAAGTGACTGGCACTTTGGAACTATTCATAATTCCCTCCACCTTGACTAAAGCCGCAGTTCCAGCTGAAGAAAAGCAACCCTCAATCATGATACTGCCACCACCATGCTTTATTGTAAATATGTCTTTCTTTTGGTGAAGTGTTGTTTTTGTGCCAAACAAACTCTTCTGCCTTGGTGTCAGCTGACCATGGCACATTTCCCCACATGCTTTGGGGAAACTATGTTTTTTTTTTTTTTTTTTAACGGTAGCCAGGCTTGGATGTTTTTGTGTCAGAAAAGGCTCCTGTCTGCCGTCCTGCCACGTAGTTCAGACATATGCAGAATACGAGAGGTTGTTGTTGAATGTCGTACACAACCAGTACCCCTGCAGCTCCTGCTTCCTGCAGCTCCTTCAGTGTTGCCATAGGGCTCTTGACAGTCTCCCTGACTAATTTTTGTGGGTTTTTTCATCAATTTTAGGGGAACATTTGGTTTCTTGACAATGCCAATGTTGTCCCATATTTCTCCACTTTTTGATGACTGTGTTCCACTGTACCTTTCCAACACTTCCTGACTGATACCTTTCAACAATGAGATGCGTTTGGCGCTTTGTAAGCTCTCTGCAAACCATGGCTTTTGCTGTAGCAGTCAAGGAAGCACGTGTCAGGAAAATCCTATCAGGGAAATTGAACTTTATTTGGGGTCACTCTTTAAGAGTCTCTTTGATTGATGGCAGGTGTGTACCCAAGAAGACTGAATGCTGGGAAGGATTTATTATAATCTTTAAATATCACAAAAGTCTGGTATTTTAAAGGGGGTGTTTGTATACTTTCTATATCAGCAGAGCAGGGAACCCCAACCCCATCTTTGTAACTTAAAAGGAACATAACAAACTCCACCCCTAAAAAAAAAAAGAAAGAAAAGGGTAAAGACACATTTCATAAAGACACTTTTTGTTTTATATTCTTTCTGTATTTTGACCAAATAGTGTCACAGACATTTCATTTAGACCTAAGGATAATGCATCAACTTAAAAAAAACTCTTTAACGTTTTTTGTTTTTTTTTCTGTCCCACTTTTCTAAACTTGCTACTGGCATTGAGGTGGAAAAAAAAAATTATTTTTCTAATAAGAGAACACAAGCGTGAGTGTGAACATTGAAATATGTTATCTCCTCAAAAGGTTGTGTTCTGTTTTTATTATCACGTCACTCAGTGACTCCTCTCCACTTTGGACAGGAGGGTCAGATTTGAATTTTAAGTGTCGAAGAAATTTCTAAGACATGTGATCTTAACACCATTTTTTGCTTATCTGGAGTATTTTACAGAAAACCAGATTCTTAGATTTTAAGTGGAATATAGTTTATTTCACATTACTGTATATTCTCATTTTTTTTATATATATATATATATATATATATATATTCCTTTTTTTTTTCTTTGTATTTTAAACAATTAAGCAAAATGAATCCATTAGTCACCTAAAATGATGAAGTATAAAAAGATGTGTTCTCTCTCTCTCTCTCTCTGTATGAATGCTTAGAAATGAGCCTCCTCTGTTGTGCTCTGTGCGTTTCCACTGGCAGATATACACTACTTTCACTGCTTGAGGATTGTGGAGATACTGAAGGGAACTGAGGCTTTATCAAAGAACATCTTTGGGAGATATTCATCTCAGAGGATGAAGGTGAGGGGATCACATCTGTTAGAAGGCTGGAGCTCCATGGAGATTTTTCATCATTTCTGTTGTTTTCACAGGATTGGCAGGAGATTGTGTCCCTGTATGAAGCAGACAACGTCTATCTGGGTAAGTGTGATACAAAATACCAATATATGGTTATGTATTCAGGATGGTACATCTGTGAACATGGTAACACATTGTATCAGTGGTGAAACATACCTGGGCATTGAGGTGGACAGAACACTGTCTTTTTCTTCCCATTTTTGTTTCATCAAGTTTCAAAATCTACAAAAAGGCCCACCAAAACCTCTTTCAGCTGAGGAGCTTCAGTGTAAGCAAAAACATTCTGGCACTGATTTAAAATCACTCATTGAGTCAGTTTCCACCTACCATATTTCATCTTGGTACTGCTTTCTCTCTGTTAATGACAAATCTAAACATCGCGGGTCATCAGACATGCAAATAAAACAGGAACCACGCAGTCTCCACTCTCAGATCTCCACGCTTATGCAGCCAGACAGACAGCCATCACTATCAGACATGATCCTTCACATCCTTTTCAGCTCGTCCCCTCGAACCGTCATTACAGGCTCCCTCCAGCAAGGACGCATTTATTGAAAAATCACGTATTTCAGCTGCCATCAGCATTATTAACAAGAAACGAGGGACTCTCAGTGTTGTACTTTACTGTTTATAATACTTTTAACCACATGTCTTTAATTTCTTAGAGCCATGTCAAAGACTTGATTCCACTGCTGTTGCAATGGACAATCATGTTTTTGATCGAGAAGATGATACGGAGCCGTATCCATCTGAGGACAGTGAATAATTGCATCGTTAGAATTCTTTCATCTTTCTTCTAATAAAAAACCGTTTGTGCTCCCAGCGGAGGTGGCCAGCTTGCTGATTCGTAACTTGAGCTACGAAGGCCCGGCTCTGAGGAAGCAGATCGCCAAAGCTCAGCAGCTGCAGCAGGAGCTCAGCCGGCGGGAGGTGGAGTGTCAGAGCTCAGCAGCAGAACTGAGGGAACGCTACTACGCCACCTGCAAACAGTATGGCATTAAGGTGAATGCAAGAATTCACACACACATAAACATTTAAGCACAAGCTGTATATAATTGAATATATGGATGTTTTTTATTAGACAAACAAATGAGCATCCTGTTGCTTGATTGCTTTTTCTCTGATAGGGTGAAAATGTGCCACGAGAACTTCAGGCGCTGGTGAAAGACTTACCAGCAGTCCTGAATGAAGTTGGGAGGGATGCCGCAAAGTTGGAGGAAAAAGTCCAGTTTTACACGGCTTTCACAAACTTTGTGTGTGACTGGTGAGTACATCATCAAGACGCCATGTGGCTTTTAGTATACACACTCTCCTACAGCAGCAGTAAAAGGTTAAGGATCTGCACTCATGTAACACATTTCTAATCGTTTTTAGCATTCAAGTTGCTTTAAGATACAAGCCACTTTCATACAGCAGGTATATTTCTTTTACATGCATAGTAACACACCAGTCAGCACATCAGAAGCAGTGTGGAGTTGAATCAAGCCGTCTGTCCACTGGCCAACCTTCCACTGCTACTCCCCATAAATCCAACCTATGGAAGCAGACTATAATAACTCTTTCTGTTCTGTTTAACTTTATAAACTGTGCAGAATTTCTGTGTTTGATATCACAAGCTCACATTTTATTTGTAGGTCTGAACCAGTCCTGCCCATGCTGACATTTGCCCAGAAGAGGGGGAACGTGACATTTTATGAGTGGAAAAGGGGGAAAGTCCCCACGGTTGTTGAAAGGCCGTTTGTCGAGGAGGGGCCTCCTGATACGCTCACAGAGGACACGGTTGGTGTAATAACTGTTATGTGCATTAATCACGCTCATTATACCCCAAATCGAGCAGGATCCACTTTACAGGAATATAACAGGATTTTTGAACTGCTGCAACATGAGAACGCTGACATTCCTACATTGTTACTATTAATGTCTGACAACATTGTGGAAGATTCCCACAGAGATCAATCTTTTTGATCTGAATCGCTGCATCCACTTTCAGTCATCTTCCACTTGTTTTATTTTTGCATCTGAAGCATGTTACATGACTGGTACAAAAGTTACTCAGATTCTTACCAGAACGAATCAGTTGGTTTATTCACTACTCCAGAAACTGAAGGAGTGCAAGCTGGAGTTTTGTTTCCAGATGCCAGGCTCAGCATGTCGCTGATTTATTTATTTTATTTTTTAATTACTTGGTTGGAGATTTAGTTTGAGTAGCCGATATTACTGGCTGACACTCTGCGACAGTTTTGGTCATCCCAGGGTTGTTGTTTTTTTTTTTTTCCACATGTCTATTCACAACAGCTATTCTCACTTTCTGTACTTCTGCGCTGTGCTTTCAAAATCTGCTATAGATTGACTGGGGCGACTTTGGCAAAGAAACGGACACCATGGGTGTGAATGCAGGAATCGCAGTGGAAGAAGGAGTAGACTGGGGCATCAGTCTGGAGCCAACATCTGAGGTAACGCAGGTGATCACCTAAACATTTTCATTTCATTATGCGGTTTCTGATCAATTTATGTAAATGTTCAATAATATAAAAAGGTTAACTAAACACAAACCCTACCAAGAGCAGTGATGCATGCTGCATTTCAACAGGGTGTGAGTGTTGTGCTGTATGTGTGCTGTGCAGTGTGCTGGATGTTGGAAGTGGAGTCAGAGACTCAAATACTGGTTTACCTTTTGTGTTCTTTAAAAAAAGGCCAAATTTAATCAAACATGAGATAACAGAGACCATATCTGGACAAACTGAGTTACAGTACCAAGGAACAGTTACTTAAACAAACTAGATAAACAAGATAGATAAAGTCCCAGATCAATAATCTTGACTGGACTATTCTTCTCGATGCACTTTAACTGTGTTAATGCACTTTTGTAAAAGACTTAAAATAATTAATCAACAGTTTTGCAGTGGCTGATCTTCTGATTACATAGCCAGTAATCATCCCCTGCAGAAGTCGAAAACCCTGTGTGATCATAAGCAGTGTGTTTTTATCAAATACATTATTTTTTGTCAGCTTTTATAGTTACATCAGTTTTACAATTGCGTTATTATAAACGGGGATCCTTTGCTATCATTTTGCACCTTGTTAAAAAGGCCAAATCATGAGACATGATGAGTTCATGCAGGCCGTATGTATCTTGACTTTACAGCCGGAGGTTGCTGTACTTCCCCAGATACCAGCGCTGTGTCCCAGGCGTGTGGAAGGGAAAAAGAGATTACGATCATCACCTTGACTCAGCTGAAACTTGAATACTGTGATTGTAAATTTGAAACCAGCTAGCGAGCAGGCATAGCTGCAGTGTTACACTGAATAGAGAGCTAAAAGTAGAGGGCAAGTTGTTCCGTCTGTCCGTCCGTCCATAATTTTACACCCTCTTCTTCCTTTTCAGGGTCACAGGGGTCTGCCAGAGCCAAACTGGACAAACTGTTGAAATGTTAAACTTCTGTTATCTTTTGAAATGGTCACTCTGCTTTACCAAGCCGGCATCTCCGCTGACCGTTCAGTTGGATAAAAGGAGAATTACAGTGAAATTAACTCTGATGGAACTTCCAGTGTTGAGTCTCTTGAATGAATTTGGATGAGCTTATTTCAAAGATGATATGTTGTTCAGAAACAAGCCCTTGAGTCCATCTGTAAGGGGCCGTGTATGTCTCTATTACGAAGCTGAATTTTAACCAGTCCCTCTCTTGTCTCCTCCATCAGGACACCGGAGCAGATGGGATTGACTGGGGGGTCAGTGAAGACGCTCCCACTGAAATCCAAATTGTAGATGTAGGAACAGACTGTGAGTAATTGCACATAACCATCTTTTATCCATCCACGTAAACGCAGTCCAAGCCCAGTATTTGAAGTTTCTGCACCCTAAAGACCAGCGTGTCGTGCTTTAGGTCCTGAAGGTGTTGCAAGGGGTGAAGAGGCTCTAAGTATCCTGGAAAACTCCCAGTCACGCAGCCAGTTTATTGATGAGCTAATGGAGGTAAAGACCACAAGTCAGTCATGATGCTGCGACCATAATCTCACTCAATATTTCTGACAGAATCCTGAATTGTATATTACCAATAGCAAACATCCTTTTTAAAGGGGAACAAATAGAAAAACCTTTTAGATTATTTTAGAGTTTAGGGCCAGAGTTAAAGAAAGAATTAACGTTTATTTAGAGGTGAGTGCAGGAAAAGAAGAAAAAAATCTAAACCTTAAGTTTGGAAAGTTCAGTAAGTCTGTCTCATTGATGAGGTATTGGAAGACTCGTGTTTTAAAGATTGATAAAGTGCAAGCTATTTAACAGTTATTGTTGGTGAGCCACAGAAAGTGTCTTTTTTTTTGTTTTTGTTTGTTTATTTTGGGGTTTTTTTTGCATTCTTGCCACCGATTAAAGAGCAGCAATTTGAGAAAAAAATACAGGGCTTAGTTTCTTTACATACAATTATATAATGCGCTATTTTTTTATTTAAAAAAAATGCTTTTAAAATAATTGTTATTTTGTTACAGTTAATTTGGTTTTGGTTTGCTCTGAAAATAACTGAACTGTTATTTCTTCTACCAGGCTGGTGCCAGGAGCCTGAACTTAATTACTGATGCCCAAAAAAAGGGTTGACTTTAAGTTGCTTCAGTGTAATTAAACTGTTGGCATCATTATGAACGCTGCACCACACTTTACATGAACAAGAGAAAGAAAAGGAGCAAATGGAGGCTGTATTCTTCCCTGGAGGCTGAAACTAAAATGAAAATTACTTGTAGTTGGAGCCATGTACCTCTGATGTGGTATTATTATATTTATTGTTTTCTAAACCAACCAGATTTTATTTTTAACACCAGTTTTTGTCAATATAAAAAGCTACTAGTGTACCTTTTTAAAAAAATCGTGTTACTGTGTCTATAATCTTATAACGATAACTAATCTCTGGATGTAGGTATTAGGCTGTAAGAGGAGAGTTGTCAGATTTGATTTGGAGAAAGTTCATATGGTGACAGAAGAAAAACAATTTACCTAAAAAATCAAGTTAAAATGCTGCCTGGTTGCACGGTTGACTACTGGTGAATACATGTGGTTTCCTGAGACAGAAAAGTTGGTAAGATCTGACTTTTAAAATGAAAAGAGCACCTCTTTTCAGATGTGGAAGAGGCTTGGTCGTGATCTGAATTTTGACAAATTCAAATCTCAAACGACAAAATTCAGTTTATCAAGGAGATGTGCAGCAAAGCTTATTCTTAATAGTGTCTGGGTGCTCTGTCTCTGCCTTGTGGTTACTTTTGCAGAGAAATGAAGTATAGATAGGGAGGACCATTGATGTGTTCTGTCACAAGCCCCGATCGTGATCCAAGTAAACATCTATGGTTAGAACCGGAGCGGGTGTTTGGGAGAAAACTGCTAAAGCTGAGCTCTTAAGAATCAAACCACCAACTAAGTGTTGAAGTCTCTTTAAAAGTTACAAAAGCACTTGATTTTAATGATTGCCCCAAGCCTTCTGCAATTAAAGGTTAATTTTCTTTGTATTTCACCTTGCCTATAAAATAACATTGTAATCCATTCACTGCCTCTCTATAACCAGCGAGGAAAAAGCTCCTCCATGTGAGATGTGGGCAGTCTTGTGCTCACAGTGTGTCAGGAGTGTTGCTGCTGCATTTTGGTCGTCAGAACCCAGACGAGCATTTCAAACCAGCTGTTGGAGAGACGGTTGTCTACATCCAACATAAAGAGATTTGTAATAATTGAGGGAAAAGGAAAGAGACATTAGCTCTCCTTTCTGAATCTATAAAAACAGACTGTCCTTTCAAGGTGGAAGAAGCTGGTGCGCACATTAAGCTTAAAGATAATGTCAAGATTTTTACACTCTTCGTGGTTGCAGAGTGAGGGATTGAGATTTCCTTGTAAAGAGCGAGGGCCTCAGGTTTATTCCCATTGGTGTTTCTAGATTCTAGTGGAGGTTTTTCAGGCTCAACTGCTGAGAAGTGACACAAAAGTTGGGTCATTTGCAGAAAGGGCCTTAACTATGTTTTCTGGGACATTTATCTGATACTGTGTGAGTGACAAACTGAATCTTTAACAAATGAGGCACTCACTTTTTTGTTTGTTGGTGCAGTTGCAGGCGTTCCTCACCCAGCGCATCAATGAGATGGGGGAGGAGAGTGATGTGGTGGCCATGAGTCAGTTCCAGCTAGCCCCCTCTGTCATCCAAAACCAAAACCGCGAACATGTCCGGGAGATGCTGTCTGAGGTGCAGGACCTCCTGGGACGGCTCACCTCGCTCCGCATGCAGCACCTGTTCATGATCCAGGCCTCGCCACGGTATGCTGGTCATCATAGTATCGAGACCTTTCCCCAAGTGCTTGATTATATTCCTGTCTTCAGTCCCAACATGAATGTATTTATATCAGTTATTGCAAAACCTTTTAAAGGAAAAAGATAACTGACAGTCAGGATCTAATGAATATGACACATTGAAGCTCACATTAATTCCTTTCCAGCTTATACAGAAATGCATCCTTTAAGTCATATTTATAATTTTTTTATCTTTAACTTTATTATTCTTTTTTTAATGTAAGGTTTTGATGGAATATATGTCAAATGAAAGAAACAAGGCTAAATAATTTCCATAACTCAATTTTTCAGCTTTTTTCTTTTTTGTCTTTTTGTTTTAGATTTTTTTTTTCTATTAAATATTCCTTGTTTCACCATTACAAAAAAAGTAAAAAGTATTATGTCTCATTGCTCTCCTCAGTACACTAAAAAGTACAGTTCAAAATATACAGTTCCTTCTTTTGAAGCAACTCATTAACTTTATATGCTAATAAAATTGATTTAGATTAATTTAATTTATCATAAATAATCTTGATACCATTTAGAGGGCAGATTCTGGTAAATCCTACATAATTTCAGTAGATCACATAGAATATGATCTGCTGTAAGCTGTTAAATCTGATGTGAAAGTCGATCAAAAATAATCGCTGTATATCTGAGATATCTTGTGTTTTTCCTCATTGTTCTTTACATGAAATGTGCTTATGTGTGTATTTAGATATGTTGAGCGTGTGTCGGAGGTGCTGAGACAGAAGATGAAGCAGGCAGACATACTGGTGCTGAAAGCTGCCACGATGGCTGAGAAGAGGCAGGAAGCGTTACAGGAGCAGTCCAGGCTGGAGCCTCGTGTTGACCTGCTGGCAGGACGCACCCGGGAACTCCAGAAACTGGTATTGGATTACTTTTTCCATTTATTTTTGTTTGCAAGGTTGGTACTTTCCAATTGAAGAGGCTGCACAAAGCATACTGAAAATCTAAACTCCTCCTGTCATAAGATCTGTGAAAAAATAAATGGAGGGATACTGTATTAAGGAAGAATTATACACTATCGAGCACAATATTTATAGACTCTCAAGCTTTTCAGTAATAATGACTGCTGCTATTTATTATAACTGTGTTTTTTATTATTTATTTTTACAGATTGAAGTGGACATTTCAAAGAGATACCACAGCAGACCTGTCAACCTGATGGGGGTTAATATTTAGTGAACTTAACAGATCTTCTCCAAAAATAATTTGTCAGGATCTACGAAGACAAATAAAAAAAAAAATGGTATTTAATTTACTTTTGTGGTTTTGTACATTGTAATTTCATTTAAAACACACGGGAAATGAGAATGGTTTGTCATTTAACAAATGAAACATTTTTACTGAAAATGTTTTAATTATTAAATCACTAAAGTTATTTGTAAATTTTATAGCAAGCTTTTTCCTTTACTTGACAAAGCCTAAAGCAAATGTAAGTTTGTATCCATTGTTTTAATAAAAATAAATGTTTAACATGTGATTATGAAACTGAGAGCATAACACAAACAAATGCAGAGCTTGGTTGTTAAATTTGGAGTTGTCCCATTTTAATCTTATTAAACATTGGTGAGAGAAGTATTCTGAATATTTAATAGTTTTGAATATTTGAGAAACTTAAGTGTAGAACACTATGATGTTAAGAGTTTGAAGAACATTATTTTTCTGATTCCTTTTTATAAGATGCAGTCTTTAGAGAATTTCCAAGCCCTGTCATGATTTATGCCTTCAGTCAAATTAACCTTCGTGGTGAACATGCCCACATCCAGGACCCGCGTTCACCTCGCGTCGTTTATACATGACGCGTGGCTGTTGTTGAACCTTCTCTACGCCAGCGGCGACTTTCAGTCGGCTGATGACAGCTGGCCACTAGAATGTTCTACGCATGCTCCGTGCGCGCCCGTGTTTTGGTGTCACGCTGCGCTGCTAGGCTAGCCGGCCAAGCTAACGATTGTGCAAGTCATGGTGGGCCACTCGGCGAGGCTGGGCATCTGGCAGCACTCTGGGGCTTTTAATGAGGCTGGACGGGGACGCGGGTTCTAGCTGACGGCCGACTTGTGGGCATGACGACGCGTGTTCACAATCTTCACGCGTAAGTAATAAATTGAGAAGTTTCCAATATCCGCCGGTACATGAAATGCCGTGTGTCTTGGCATAAACTGACAGGATTGCCAGACAGGCGTATGCGGGTGAATGTTTGGATAAGTCGTGTGTGTTCTTTAATGTGTAAGTTACTCTTTAAAAATTATGGTTGTTTTGGGTATTTGGCCATAAACTAGCTTACGGAAGCTATCACGATGTTGTGCTGCACTTCCAGTTGAGTGTTTTCGTTAGACGCCACCCATGTTCCGTTGCTATTGGTCAGGAGCTGCTGGACCCATGTGTCGTCACTGCCGTCGATGCCAGTTAATGGCTGTATGGGCTGTCATTCATTGTTTCACCACTTGTTGCTAAGGGCGATTGCTTGATGCCAGCTACAGCGGAAGTAAAGTAATAAATCTCAGCCTGACAGTTTTGGGGGTAAACACAGACGCGACTTAACCTCTCGCTGTTTGGACATGTCATGGCATAGTTACTTTATGTTGTGCAACAAGCCGACTACACGTGTATAATGGCAGTAGTGGGATCGCAAAACACAAAGTAGCTAACCGCTATCGTCACTAGGACAAAGATAGGTGCAGCTGTTTGGGAGGAGGAGGAGGAGGAGGAGGAGGGAGGGAGGGGCCCTGCCTCCCTGCCTCCCTCCCTGCCTCCCTCCCTGCCTGCCTGCCACCTAACGTTGTCGTCGGTGCGCGTGTGAGCAGTCCAACGAGCTTTCTCGACTCTTATTCACCTTCAGCAGGACCCACCAGAAGTAGTGGGTCTGTCAAGGGTGGGGTAGTCACCAAATCCCCGTACCTATCATCTCTGCTTTCTGAATGTCCAAGGATGAAAAGACATTGCGCAGTGCGAACCGACATCACTTCTCCAGTCTTGGGAGGATGAAGTGGTTGCAGTGGGGTAGCGAGTCCTTTTTTATTCTATTAACGTGTGCTTAAAGCAGATGTAGGTAGGTAAGCCATGTATGTCAATGAGTGAAAGCAGTGTGATTGTTGTGTATTTTACAGTAGTATTGTGTAGTTTGCAGTAGTGCAATAAAATGTCATTTCTTACTTTTGCCAGAAATGGGAAGATGAGAACCTTATGAAGAACAAACCCAGAGACAGGACTCTGAGAAGTGGAAACCTCGTCTTGGACCTTCCATATCCTGTAAAAACAAATAATCCTGTTAAACACCCTCTACCCCCCCAAAACCACTTTTATGTTAATGTATTTGTTTTCGTCTCCTAGCTTTAGTACAGAAATATTGATCAAAGGTAGTTGGCCCCATTTTCCTTTTTATTTTTTACTTTCATTTTTTTGTTCCTTTGTAAAGAAATGCTTTACCTGAAAAAGTACTTCACAGAGGGCCTGATTCAGTTCACCATCCTTCTGAGTCTGATTGGGGTGCGGGTGGACGTTGACACCTATCTAAACAATCAGTTGCCCCCATTAAGAGAGATCATCCTGGGGCCTAGCTCAGCCTACACCCAGACACAGTTTCACAACCTGCGCAACACGCTGGACGGCTATGGAATCCATCCAAAAAGTGTGGACCTCGACCATTTTTTCACTACTCAACGGCTACTAAACCAGGTGCGCCAGCTGGACCGCCTCTTTGTACCCAGTACTGAGCTCAACGCCTGGCTAGTGCATCGGGACTCTGAAACTGTGGTGTCTGCAAGCAGCCAGTCCAGCTCCAGCATAACCCTGGACAATGGGGCCGGCCTAGAGGACGTTAACAACATTGACGCTGCCCCGGCCATGAGGGGAGGAGGTGGAGCACCTGAATCCACGTACAACTTGAATGCAGCTGACAGCACCCTGGGAGCTGTGGCCCCAGAAGGCAACCAGGAGCAGGGCAACAGAGATGGCAATGAGGACCTCACCAAAGAGGTATGACAGCATTCATATTGCTTCTTCTCTCTCCAAATGCCCAGAAGCATTTGTGATTGAAGAGGGAGAGGCTGGAGAAGAACCTCCTTTCTAAAAATGTTTTTCATCCCTGAAGACACTCACACGCACATGCGCCTATATATTATATTATATTATATTATATTATATTATATTATATTATATTATATTATATTATATTATATTATATTATATTAGTAAAGCTTAAGCTTAAAATATGAAAACTTGCATCAGTTGCGTCAGTCTAATCTTTTTATTCTATTTTGTCATACTTATGGATCTCCAAGAGAAATTTAATTACTTTCTAATTTCCCCCTGGGTATAATAAAGTTTTTTTGTAATTAAAATATTTACTATGAACAAAATGTCATAATAATGTATCATGAGAGAATTTAAGTATTACAAGAAAAAAGTTAAAATGTAGTTGAGGTGACTTTAAATGACACTTACTATCCATCCATTATCTTTACCTGCTTCAAATGCAGGGCCACAGGAGTCTGCTGGAGCTTATCTCAGCTCCCATCAGGTGAAAGGCTGGGGTACACCTTGGACATTACTAACTGGTGATATTTATTTTCCAAGCTGCAGTTATGAATCAGTGTCGGATATTTATTTGTAAAACCAATGAATTCCAAATCATACCCATGATAACAGCTGATTGCATTTACTTTCCTTAAGAGCACAGCAAATAGTTACTTGGTAAAATTAACCCAATAAAAGCACACAAAAGAAAAGGTGACAATAGTAGTTTTTTTCCTTGTTTCTACACTTCAATTTATGGATGTTTGTCACAAGAAGTGGAACCCAGTAGAGATGCTCATAATGGAGAAATGAATGCAGTGGAGTTGGGGGTCACAAGCATGGACTTTTTCTTTGTGAGCACATGATAACCACTGTGCCAAAGTGTTTGTCATGGTTGCATCATCTGATTTGTGTTACATGATCTGCCCCTCCAAGATTACACGCTGTGATGAGTGAAAACAACTTTTATAAAAGGTCTTAAGGACTGTAGTCATACATAACCCAAATATCTTCAGTACATTTCTTAAGTATCAACTTTTTTTTTTTTTTTTTAATGAATCATTGACTGTTTATGAAATACTTGGACATTAAAACCAGTTTATCTGTTGAGGTTCACTTTTCAATGTTTTATTGTGTTTTCCCAGGATATTGACTTGATTGACATCCTATGGCGACAGGACATTGACCTTGGTGCAGGGAGAGAAGTGTTCAACTACAGCAACCGTCAGAAAGAAAGTGAGGAAGAGAAGCCCAACCCCCAGGAGAACAAAGAAGGGAATGAGGATCAAAAAAGTTGGAGAAATGGCATAAACGTGCATGAAGCTCAGCCAGTGGATGGGGAGACAGGAGAGAGCATTCCAGAGCAGGTTTGTGAAGATGAAACACATCTTTACCTGCCATTGTTGTTTTAAATCCACACAAAGAATGTTTTTTTTTTTTTTTTTTTCATCTTAGAATGTCTGTTTGGCTGATTTGAAGGAATATTTGCTCATGTTAGGAAGCATCATCTACCTGTTGTGGTCCTCTGTCAGTCAGTGTAACTTTGGACCTCCACCCCTGCATGTTTCTTGCTGTACTATGCCACACATCAACAACAATGAAATTATCTCACAGAGGTGCGGTGACATACGGGCAGAGGCGATTAAGAGAAAGTAACAGAAGAGAAAATGAGCTAGTAATAGACTAAAATGGAGACATATTCGAAAGCCTTGTAAAAGCGACTTAATCTACACACTTATAGGTGGGCCCGCTGAGGTAAAACTGACTAAAGTTCCTTTGAGCTTTTTAAAAATCATATAGTAAATAAAAAATGGCAACGTCAAAGCTTCACACTGATGAGTGATCTTCTCCTTTGCTCTGTATCACTTTTTATTCATGTGGAGACAAGAAGGAAATTACTTTCTTTTTCACCAGTTGCATGAAATATCACAGAGTTAAAATCTGTATACGCCTGCAGGTTTTTATTACAGTTTCATCTAAGTATTGAGTAAGATCATCTGATGAGTTCAGTCTAGCGCATGTAGTTGCAGCACAGGCAGGATTTCACAGTTTCAAAGCAAACTATCACGCTTTTCAGATGTTAACATGGGGGGGATTGTCCAGTGGGTCAGCTCCCCATCTCAATCATTAACACACCAAACAGCCACAACAGTAAAACCAGTGACAGGCGGCGTCAATGCCACTGGCTGTGTTGGGAAATTCCAGGAGCTCCAATGGCATTTATGTGAATAAACTGGAAATTTATGGGACCAGAGGTCCTACAAGGACTACAACCAATTAAGGAAGGTTTGGTGTTATTACCAGGGTAAATAGGTTTAATGTATGGTGTTAAAGTTGAACATAAAAGTACAAAATGTTTTTAGATGGTATCATGCCGGCCAGTAAACGCTGCACCATTTCATTGAGGTCAGTAACCATGGTGCTAGCTAGCTTTTCACAGGGATGTTGTTTCTACAATTCAGCGATTGTTGATTAATACAAGAATTAGATTATAGTTTGGTTTAACGTGCTGATATCTACTCAGCCAGCATATTTTTATTCATTTGTCCAGCATCAGTTTTGAATTACTATAACCACTCCAGGAAACTTCCTGCCCCTTTGCAAACCTGGATGTTGACCAGCTCCCTTGTTTCAAATTTAAGGCCACATGGGTTTTTTTGGCATTCATGTGGGTGCTATTTTGACATGTTGCACCTGCTTAAGCATTAGCCAGTTTACACCTATACCTGAGATGCTGTAAGGAAAATCTCGTTGTTGTCTGCTCTACTTGGTCTCACTGAACCTAACGGAGCCAGTGCAGCAGCATTCCTGTGTGTGTTTCCAAGTAGCGTATCCGCCTTTGGGAATCGGTGGCCTCTTCTTTGTGTCCGCACTGCAGGAACTGTTTGTAGAATTCCTTTTGTAAGGTGTTTATTGAGCTGTTGTCTTACCCCTTGATCCCCATCTGGTTGCGTTGTGACATAAGTTGTGAATTTTGGCCACTTCAGTCAATTTGCGTGGTCTTACTGGAAGCGCTGTGGCACAGTTTAGAAACATCTCAGAAGGGACCGTTTGTTCTGTTTATCTAAAGATGCATGCAGAGTCTTTTTTTTTGCCACCGCAGCTGAGCTGCTTCAATTTATATGTAATAAATCGAGCTTTCAAGAAGTCAGACACAAGCATGGCATAGAGCTGGACAGTTTTCAAAATAAAAGCATGATAAGCAGACTCTTGCTCGAACATTGGTATTACGTTATAACCAGTAGTGGAAGGCCACGGGTAAACAAGTCAGAGGGTCTCAGATGTCATGGATGAGGAGATAATTTTAGTAGTCTAAAAGCTCCACATTTTATGCTTCTGTTTTGGTTGCATAGTTTATTTTCTTTCAGTATAAAGAATACCACTTGATCTCATGATTCTTGGTTAATCACTAAACATTCAGATAAAGTCATGAATCTAAGCAAAGGGGAAGCAGTGTGAAGTGTGTGATTAGAGGTTGTGCTGAGAACGTAGGAAACCCAGGAGTTAAGGTAGGGATGTTCCCGGCATGAGGCGGACCCGCTGACAACTGCGGTGATTGATCAAAATGTTGCTTACATAAACAGCGCCGTTTGAATTTAGCCTCTAAAAGTGTAAAACACAAAGAAATGCACAAATACAGGATTTATAGAGACTATGTGCAATTACAATATTGTTTCATGTCATCCACCAACTACTTCCAACGATGTTCACATCGTCTGTGTCCCTCAGGGACTCTAGTCCCTGTAACCCTCAGAGAGCCTTTAAAGCATTTTGGTCTGAATGTGTCTAATATTTAGGTGTTATGTTCAATATGTCCCTCATTGCACTCTTTGGTGCACATGTGCTTAATGTCAAGCAGTTATAGCCGTCGCCTATTATGTTTTGATCACTGTCAGAACTGATAAAGCTTGTGTATTTTATTTCCTATATATTCTTTTATGTATTGTACTAAACAAATGCACTGAGACACCAATGTGTGTCTGTTTAGTAGTCTGGAATTAAAAGTGTTTATTTTAGACACAAGCCAGATAGGGGTTCACTCGCGTTAAAGCAGTCCATATGTGTGAGTTTGTTCAGTGTGTGTGCTCCGTTCTGTGCTTAGTTGTTTTCACATATGTTGGTGTGCAACCATGGTATGATCTTGGCTCACAGTAGATTATACATTACATTATATCATTTTTCATTTAATTTACTTCGGCTTCACAGGTTTTGTTTTCATTTTAACCCAAACGCAGCACCACATGCTCCGTGACGATGGTCAGCGGCGTCATTGGTCATTATAAGTGCTGGCTGGGTGTCATGTTTCCATGACATTCAGCTTAAAGCGAAGAGCTGAAAAGCATAGTGACACAACAACTATGTGCTTTGAGCCAGGGTTGTTTGTCTTTTGTTTTCTTTTTTATATAATTTGTTTGTATCAGTTGAGGCAGCTATACAGTTTGTAAATGAAGCAGAACTGCAGCTGGATGTCATTTGTCTGCATCTGTTAGCATTGCTTCTGTTTGCCATGTTTGTTTGTTTGTTTATTCAAATTCAAAATACTTTATTAATCTCTGAAGGAAAATGAACTGTTTCTGCAGTTTTAATGATTTAAGTCTCTTCAAAGAGTAATTGTTTGGGTTATAGCTGTGGGCAGGAAGGATCTCTTGTAGCATCTGTGTTGCAACTGATCTGAAAAGTCTCTGACTGAAGAGACACTGCTGCTTAATCACTGTTGTGAAGAGGATGCTCAGGGTTGTCCATGATCATCATTTTATGAAGTATCCTCCTTCACACAATCAGCTCCAGAACAGTCCCCAGAACAGAGCCAGCTTTATTTCACATTGTTCAGTTTCTTTAAGTCACTGGCTCTGATGCTGCTCCCACAACAGACTGCAGATGTGATTGCACTCTCCACAACAGACCTATTGGAAATATTCAACATTTTGCGGCAAACAAGGACCTCAGCTTTCTCAAGAAGTAAAGTCTGCTCTGTCCTTTCTTATAAACTGCGTCAGTGTTGTATCTTCTGTCCAGGTGAACATTGAGGTATCTATACTCCTCCAATCACCTCTACTTCCGCTCACATGATGGAGAAACTACTTAACCTAATCCTGGCTCTTCTGAAATCCACAAACATCTCCTTTGTCTTGTTCACATTAAAAATGAGATGATTGTTCCCACACCATGCCAAAAAAAAAAAAGCCATGCTAATACACCCCACAGCTATAGCCATCTGCAGTTGAATCTGTGTATTTCTGCAAATGACAAGATTCAAACTTGTACTGGAAATTTGAGGTGTACAGCGTGAAAATGAATGGTGACAGTATAGTCCCCTGTGGTGGTCCTATGTGCTCTTTCACAACCCACAAAGCACTACCCAGCTGTCTACAAAGCTTTTTTAGCTCAAACACGTTGGCTCCTCCCAATAGTTGGGTAGAATCAAGGTCATGGAGCTTTCTCACCACACATGGGCTTCACTAAGGTTTGTAATGGACCTCAAGGTGGTCTCAGTACAGCTGTTTTGGTGCACCGTTGGGCCAATGTAAATTGTGCCGGTGTGAAACAGTTCCTGATCATTGGTGGTGGAGGTGTGCTTCAGCACAGTGTGATTGCACCTGGACATAGACAAGGACGTATAAGCAAAATATGAATTACATTACATTTAGAAGCCCTGGTTCAACACAGATATATGCAACAAATCAGAACGCGATGCACAGGTTTCAAGTCTGGAGACATCTTTTTTTATTTTTTTTTTATTTTTCTGATCATTCTTGTCAGTGTGGACATTGTGCACACGCTGTATGTACCATGCACACCGAAATTAGTCTCTGCTTTTAATTAACTAGTTTCAACTAGGGAGCAATTGGGAGTTAAGGGCCTTGCTCAGCGGCCCCCAGTGATTTACCATTGTGAGCAGCCCTGGGTCCTCCACGCCCAAGCCCACCACTGTAACCACTAGGCCACCACTCCCTGGATGGTTCATGGATCATGGAGAATAAACATGCCTTGTACGAGCTCCAAAAATCCATCAGGGCTGCCAAGAAGATATATACCCAGACACTTGAGCTGCCACTGTGAAAATGACATGAGGAGCATGTGACAGGGAATTAGGTCTGTTACCAGCTATAGGACTGATGGTAACAGAATGGTAGTCCAAGACGCAGCCCTGCCAGACAGCCTCAACAGCTTCTACGCCAGATTTGACCAGTATAATGGAGACATCCCCTTAAAGGCCCACCGCAACCCTCGCAAAGGAGCCCCTCACAGGTCCTTGGAGCTCTGAAGAAGGTGAACTCCCGCAAGGATGTGGGACCCCGACCATGCAGCACCAAGAGTCATAAAGGCCTGTGCAGAACAGTTGGTGGATGTGTACACAGACATCTTCTACATCTCCCTCTCACAGGAAACAGTCCCTCACACCTTTAAGTCCTCTGTTTTCTTGGGGACCAGAACAATTACAAAGACCACAACTATGGACAGCATCAGGCCTGTGGCACTCACATCAGCTGTCGTGAAGTGTCTGGAGAAGCTGGTTTTAACCAAGATTAACTCCACGGTTTCTGTCACAGTTAACCCTTATCAGTTTGCTTACTGCTCCAACAGATCAGTGGATGGCGCCATGGGCCTGGCACTTCACTTCACCTTTCAACACCTGGACAGTAACAGTAGCTAAGCACGGCTACTGTTCCTGGACTACAGCTCTGCGTTCAATGCAATCAGACCAATGAAGCTCGCCGCCAAGCTGATAGACCTGGAAGTACCTACACCCATCTGTAACTGGATTCTGGATTTCCCCCACGGACAGACCACAGGTGGTGAGGATAAGTAAGGAGGTCTCTGCTGAGCTGACGCTCAGCACAGGAACCCTGCAGGGCTGCTGCCTCAGTCCTAAACTCTTCTTCCTCTACACCCATCACTGTGCCTCCCCTCACGACAATATCATCATCATCATTAAGTATGCAGATGACACAGCCATCCTTGGCCTTATCAGAGGAAGGGACAAGTTTGGTTCATATTACAGTCTATGGAGAGGACGACGACTGTGTTCTCAACATAAACAACACAAAATAACTCATAGTTGATTACAGGAGACTGACGGCCACTAGTTCGTTGACCTCCACATAACTGAGAGATTCAACTGGGGAAAAGACACTGCTGCTACAATGGAAAGCGCTCAGCAGATCCTGCACTTCATCACGCTGCTGAAGAAGGCCACGCTTAAACGTCAGCCCCTCACCCGGGCCTACAGAGGACTTGTTGAAAGCATCCTCACCACCGGCATCTCAGTATGGTACGGGAACACTACACTTGCTGAGAGAAAGAAGCTGCAGCAGGTTGTCAAAACTGCAGAAAGGGTTGCAGGGTCTGACCTGCCCCTGCATGGACACACTGCACACAGCACAGCAGGAGAAGAGCACATAGCAACCTCACCGCCCAGCCCATGCTCTGTTCCAATGGGTGGACTCGGGCTATAAGCTGAGACACCGCAGGCCTGTGAGCATCAGTACTCACTAGACCCGTTTCCACAGCAGCTTTTTTCCGGCCGCCATCAGGCCGCTGACACAGGACAATAGTTTAAATGCCACAATCCACTCAGATACCCCCAAACATCACTACCACCACTCTCACACACTCACACACACGCTGGACAATTTACATGCAATAGACAACACTACCTCAGAACCATGGGAAATATAAATATTTGTTAGATTTCTACACCTCAGGCCAAATCTAATTCTGTGCATATTTATCTCACCATTTTAGTGCCTTTATACTGTTTTATTTACAGTGCGTACTTTTAGGTTTGTATATTTGTATATATTGAGTTTTTGTCTTTTTAATGCAGCACTTGCACCTGGTCTTGCATGCACTATTTTTGTTTGATTATGAGGACTAGTGACTCTGGGACTCTTTTGTGTCCCTATGTGCCTGTTTTCACTTGTACAAATGGCAATAAACTCTTTTCTCTTCTACATGTAATTCGTGCCGCACGATCAACAGAAAATTGTCATTTAGCATAAATGAGGAAATCAAGACTGTAAGTGAGCTGTAAATGACTAGAACAGTTGAAAATAAGTCACAAAATGAGTGTAATTGCCTTTATATTTTTTGTACTGATGTGCTGATTCTGTGAGAATCCAAATGTTTCGAGGAAACAAAAGGACATTTAATGATGTTTAGTGCCAAGTGGGAGTGTTGCATCATGACGTGATGACAGACTGTACCAGTCAAAAGTTTACACTTCCAATTCATTCAAATGGAAAAGGGTGTCCAAACTTTTGACTGGTTGTGTTTGTATAAGTGACCATTGCGTGCTCGTGGGTATCATAAGGCTGGGTGAGCACTCCACAGCCCAACTAATGCGAGTGCTCCCTAAACGACCAACTAGGACTTGGCTATAGACCTATAAGAATAGTAAGTGCTGACGCCTATAATATTCTTGTTTAAAATTAACTGTATTGCTTAGTTGACATATTTTATTAGGGCTGGTATGAGAGCTGAAAGTTAACACCCTGATGGCCACTAAACGGCATGCTGGGGACTTCGGAAAGAGAGGAGCGTTTTTGTGGTTCATTCGTTTATCATTGATACGTTTGAAAGAATTGTGGAGCTGTTGCACTTCAGCCGTCTTTATTGCTGTTTTGCTAAAACAAAATAAGTGAACTGACAATGCTGCAATTCTGAAGTTTAGATTTCCTGGCATGGAGCAAATAAACCAGAGTGATAGTAAAAAGAAATGCCAATTTGAGTCACGTTCTTGGTTTATATGTGACTAAAAAAACAATCAACACACGTAAGTGAGAGCGACGGACACATTTTTTGTTTTCATTCTAGGAAGTAAATTACTATTATAAGTACCATTATTCTAATAATTTGCGTTGGTGTGTGTTTCCAGCTGCCAGGCCTCGGTTCGCAGACTTCTCTATCTCTACAAGAATGCTTGAGGCTGCTGGAGGCCACATTCCCTTTTGGAGAAGAGGCTGAGGTGAGAATATAAGCCTCGGATTGTTGTGAAGTACTGCCTGTTGTGAAATACTGCTGTAAAGTTTTTGTGGATTCTAGTAACGTACATTGCATTTTTAATTAGTTCCCAGCCACAGGTGTTAACCCAGAAATACCAGTTTCCAATGAGGAAGTTCCTTCCACATCTCAGGGCCTCCCTCTGGCAGCACAGCTGCCTGCAGCAGAGCCGCAGTTAGACCTGGAGCAGCAGTGGCAAGATATCATGGCCATCATGGAGCTACAGGTGCCGTAGTTTGTTCTTATCATTGATGGTCATTCTGAGGGAACTGGTAGAGGTTGGTCCAAATCCAAGGTGTGTCTCAGAACAAAAATAAACATGCTAATGAATGGTGGTGGGGGTGGTGGGGGTACAGTCACAATTTATGGCAAAAATTGAAGTTTCTGTGGCAAAGTCATAAATTGTAGGAATAAATGCATATTTTGCAACAAAACAAACACATTTTCCATCCTATCTCTTTTTTGTTCAAAGGCTATGGAAGTGAACAATACTGCACTTCATACCAACTTCAACGGTGCAAGTGACCCAACTGGTACAACCGAATCCGTCTCTACGGAAACCTTTGGAGTTTCCACACGCTCAACGCCGATAAATGAGGACGTCAGCCTTGATCAGGCCTCCATCCCCAGCTGCAGCCAAGACTTCACCCAGATTTTCAGCCCACAGCTGGACTCTCCAAACATCACCCCAAGAACCAGCATGCTGAGACTGTCCTCCAGCAACTCCTCCAACATCAACTCCACGTTTGGAACCACTAATCTGACTGGGATTTTTCTCCCACCACACGTAAACAGTTCGAGTAACAACCTCACATCCACACCTGTTTTACCCGATCCATTTGCCACACTGCTGGAGGAGTCTATGCTTGATGAAATCAGCCTGCTAGATCTCGCCATGGAGGAGGGCTTCAGCCAGGCACAAGCTTCCCAGTTAGAGGATGAGCTTGACTCAGATTCTGGTCTTTCCTTGGACTCCAGCCATAGCCCAGCATCTCCAAGCAGTTCTGAAACATCCTGCTCATCTGCAGCTTCCTCCTCCTCAACTTCTGCCACCTTTTCAGAGGAGGGAGCTGTTGGCTACAGCACTGACTCTGAGGTGGCCACTGCTGAGACGGAGGAGGGTGCGGTTGGGGGTTACCAACCCGAGTATAGTAAGCTGTGCCGAATGAGCTATCAGGACTTCTCTCAGTTCCACGGCCTCCCTCAACTTGACGGCATCAGCCACAATCATACGTACAACCTGCCAATCTCCTCTGCCTTCTCGGAGCACCCAGAACTCCCTCTATCAGCTGGGAAGAAGACTGTCCGCGATAAACACAACTCAAAGCTTCAGCCCCCTCAGGACCTGCTCGACAAGCACTCAAGTCGCGATGAGCGCCGAGCTCGGGCCATGAAAATCCCTTTCTCCAATGACAAGATCATCAACTTGCCAGTGGAAGAGTTCAACGAGCTTCTCGCCAAGCACCACCTGAGCGAAGCCCAGCTTGCCCTTATTCGTGACATTCGCAGGCGCGGCAAGAACAAGATGGCAGCGCAGAACTGTCGCAAGCGTAAGCTGGACGCCATCATTAACCTCGAGCAGGGTGTCCAAGACCTGAGGCGCGACAAGGCCCGCCTGCTGAAGGAGAAAATGGAGTTCATTCGCTCCATCCGGCAGATGAAGCAGAAGATGCAAAGTCTGTACCAAGAGGTGTTCACTCAGCTGCGGGATGAGGAGGGCCGGCCCTATCCTCCCAGCGAGTACTGTCTGCAGTACAGCGCTGACGGCAGCGTGCTGATCATGCCCCGCAGCGTGACGACTGCTGAGCAGAACCGTAAGCCCGAGAAAAAACAGAAAGACAAAAAGAAGTGAAGCAGGCAGACTTTTGTTCATTCTATCACTTTGCTAAATCAATAAGAAAGATTTCTGCAGATGCAAGAGAGATGTCTTTTTTCCTTTTAAGAAGATTCTGGTGAGTAGAAAAATGGCAATGACTACTCCTGTGTTAGTTTCTCTCTTTTCACTTTGTTCCTACATTTTTTTCCTGGAAACAACTTTGAAGCAGAAGTGGCTTCTTGTTTGAGTAGAGCTGTTTCATTATTTAGATGAGGAGAAGGGGATATAATAGGATATAAAATGAGCTATTAGGAAAAAAAAGAAAAAAAAATAGCTGCTAGTGATCTTTTTGCACCAAACCACTGGGGATGGAGATTTGTAAGGTAAAAGACAAGAGTGGTGTTGGAAGTAAATGAACACTGGTAACAAGGATGGTCAGAACACCTATGCACTGAAGGTTATTAAGGACTATCAGATCACATCCCACACTGGAGACTTGCAGCGAATTTTATTGTCACTGAGGCTTTTAAGTTGCCAAGAAGAGCACCTATGGTTGTGAGAGTTAAGATACCAAAGGTCAAAGGAGATCCATCATTTTAGATTGCTATTAACACCTAAACTAACCAAAGGTTGTATGGTGCACATTACATGAACTATATGGGTTCCAGATGCTCGAACACTGCACTCTTAACCTGTAGGTTTTTACTGAAAGTTCTGGGGGTTTCTTTTTTTGTTTTTTTTCTTATTGGTCTTGTTTCTTGATGGCTTCTGAGTGTCGAAGGCCCGAGGATATTGGGTTTGATATATGGAAGTGGGATGTTAGGATGAGAAGAGTCAGAGGCTGAGTGTTCGCGGGCTGGCCACTGCTAAAAGAGGCCTTGAAGCCAAGTCCTGCAAGAGGGATATTTTGGGATGAGGAACGCTGCATTGCAAAATGTATCAACTTCCTTATAAGTAATACATAGCACTGTAATTTGTCTTCAAAAGGCTTGGCTGTATGCATTTTGCCCTGTCTGTCGCTATTCCTTCGCTGCAGGTTTCAATGCAGGAGCTGCGTTTAGGGAATCTCTAAATAACTTTTCATATTCTGTAGTATAAGCAAGATTATAGGTCTAGCCACATCAACTTTATGTAAAAGTCTACACCACTTTTGTTGATATGAAAATTTTATGCAGAGCCTGAAACCGCAAAAGGATCTGAACATACTGTGATGGGCCAGGAGCTCCAGGAAGTACTGTATTATTTCAACCAAGTCAAGTTATCACAGATCACATTTAGGGCTTGTGTATTGTTCATTATTTGTTTCCTGTTCGAAACCCCATTTTAAGCATTAAAACAAAGCAGGCTCAGTTATGCCGTGGTGTAGGCAGCAACAGCCCTTTGAAGTAATTTATTTGCCAACTTTACCCTGCCAAAAGCCACTTGAGGTAATTTTTAAACTGCTGTAAAGCCAAGCTATTGACTTAAGTGTTAAGAGTTCTGTTTTTTTTTGTTTTTTTTTTGTTTTTTAAACTGTTCGTGTTGATAAAGTGAGCCATGTTGTCACATGAGATAAAAGTTAGGCGAATGTGTGAAATGACAGTGTAGGTTTGGGCCACTTTGATTTGAATGCCTTTATTTAACAAACTCAATATTGTCCCTTTCAAGGGTTTTGAGAACCATTGAGAAATGTTCTTAAAGTAGAAGTGCTATTACTCGTCTATTGAATGAAGTTTGTTGGTGCGTGTTATATCACCCTCTTTAAAAACATAATTGTTGCAGCTGAGACAGCATTAGTCTAGAATATTTACAAGAGGCTGAACAGAACTTGCAACATTAAGACCGTGTCGAATAAAAAACTATTCTTAAAATTGAGACGTCCTCATTAAATGTGATATTCAGGCATGAAACTGGTTAACATTCACTTCAGTGTAACCCAGCGCAACACCAACTATTAAGTACTGCTACTATTTAGTGCACTTTTTTGTCTGTCTTATGTAAATATTTTCATGTTTGTGTTAAGATTTATGTAGTTTGTCAAATGTCTCCATAAGTCTCACCCTCTGCTTTGAGTTTGGATGTAGTTCCTGTTTTGAGATATTTGCTGGCAATCAAGAATTGTTTTTATTGATTAATAAAGTGTTTTTATTTTCAACTGTCACTCTTGTGCTAGTTGTCCATGCTTTACCAGACGAACCTTGAGGTTTTTAATCAGTGCGGTTAGAAGATCGTTGGGAAAACCATCTTTTTGCAGAGACTCGCCACTGTAAGTTACCAAATATTTCATGAGATTTTACTACTGAGAAATTAACTTACTATTTAATAATGTGAAAGTGACTTGAGGCAGAACTGTAACAAAAAGTGGTTTAATCTTCAAAAGTGACAAGCAAGACATGAAGAAAACACTACAAAGATTACAATGACCAAATGAATCACAGAGGCTGGTTGTTTGTAAGCGAACACCAAACAAGTTCTAAGGAAACAGCTAAGACTAACTCAGTTTTGCCCTCAAAACCATCAAAGAAATGACAACCAAATGGCGTATTAAAGAAGTAAAACGTCACCTCACTTGTAACCACTCAGTATATCGTTAGTTCTGTTTGTACTCGCTTGAGAATCAACTTTTTTAAAAGACGTTCCCTGTTTAACACAAATGAGATAAAAGGAAGAAAAAAAAAAAGGACAGGTCGTTTTAACTCGTTTTTCATACTTTTCATTTCATGCTCAAGGTACAAAAAGGAGTTTTTAAAACCATCTGGCTTTGATTGTTGTATTTAATACTGAAGAACATACTGTAGAAAATGTCACAAACAATTACTTTACCATGAATACAATGAGTCATGATGTGGGCTATCAATTGATCCTTGTTTTCTATTTCTTGTGTAGGATAAAATTCATTGTCCTGGTAAGTATCAGTTCTCTCATTCAGTGAGGCTCTAAAGTGTTACTACTCTTCATCCTACTGCACCCATATTGAACAATGTGGTTCAATACTGGTGATTGATGAGAACCAAAAAGTCAACATAGGCTCAAAAGCAGCCCTCAGTGTAACTCACTGGAAGCACGCGCAGGGAAAGGAACGACTGGAAATGACATTAAAAGCAAAGTGACGGGAACCGATAGAGAAAATGAACACTGCCTTGTTTTGTTTCATCTGAGCTTGGTTTTGTGGTGCAATCCTGAAGCGTATATATATTTAGATTATATCCACATGAAAGTAGAACCAAATGAGTCGTACAGCACCAAAAGACAAATGAGTCCAATGATGTCCTGCTGGTCGTTGCCTCCCTGCCCCCCCTCCCTACCAAATCCCCCTGGAAGTTCAAAACTACATCTTCTTTCTTCCCCTCACCCTTTTCCCGGCCCCGTGTTAGTTTTTCTCGTCCTTTTTCTCATCTTCGGAGGGATACGAGTGCCAAGTGAGTCTCTCCTCATAGAAAGAGATGACCACCTGCGGACACTTCACGTTGGCCTCTTTTGCAGGCACCAGGTCAGCTTCATCAGAGTTTTTCCTGCATAAATGACAAAACTAATTAACCTGGCACCGGCAAATAGTTGGTGACATGTTTTAATTCAACTGCACAGAGCAACAAACCATTTCATGAGGAACATGAGTTCTCCTGTTGAATCTGTAGCTCCAATAATCCTCTCTGGATCCAGACCTCGTGCAAAGCCCCTCAGCTTCTCATTCTGAGGACCAAACGGCAAGAGAAAACTTTGGTTGAGTACAGAAAGTGTAAATACTGACTACTTTAAAAATGATAAACGCAGTCCTTAAAACAGACTCTTGTAAAAGCGGGCATGTTGGACAAACCGGTGTGGAACCGGTGTTTATTTGTAGGTTCGTGTCTGGGTGTAGCTGACTGTGAAAACCAGCACGCGGCACTCATACACAGCCCACGTCTTATCTTTAGCCCTTCGTGCACAACCTCCACCACAGTGGACAGCCGTCCAAAAGCTGTTTTCCTTCAAATGCATGAGTTTGGATGGTTTGAATGCGGATCCACTTCAGTGGGCGTCAGTTGTCCCACATCCATTCAATCCACTGCAGTGAACAAAATGTATTAAAATAGGATCATTATTATTAAATAATGACACATAAACTAAAATAATTAATCAGTGCCTTAAGCTGAAACGTGTCAAAGGACATGTTGACCTTTTTGATTCTGTAACGAAGAAAAGATTAAACATTAACAGCTTGACCTGTATTTTTAAAGTTTGACATAATGATGTAATAAGCCATTGATTGATATCAATACATTGATTTAATGATTAACAAACTAATAGCATTGGTAGAAAATAAAAATATCTTTCAGAAATCAATACATGTTATCAAAAGGCCTTCTGTTGTATATTTTTATTAAAGGAACAGGTCAGTTTTCATTTAGCTGCCCAGCAGGAAAATAAAAATATAAAATATTTTAGCTACTTGCTGGTCCCTTCATAAGAGTGGAAATGACACATGAAGATGTCTCATATGAACCGCTATGTCCTGAATCAAACCAAAATCGTATGGTGGCAGGTGTCGGCCAACCTCTAACCGTCATCCACTAAATCAATGCAGTGTTGTATCGTAGGAAGCTTGTGATTGACAGTTGAAAGTTCTTCATTTTCATCAACAACCTGCCGCTCCCTCCCTGCTGCCTGTCTGACACGCTTCGGCTCTGTCTTCGAAGTCCCTCCTGACGAGGACGCTGTAATGCGAGCACAGACTGGTATCCATGGCAACTGGGAGAGAGGCAGTGACTGATGCCAGTGAGACTGCACCTGGCTCTGGCTGGCTGTCTGAGCCCAGGTACCAAAGACTGGTGGACCTCATTAGGAGAAGGATGAGGGACGAGAACTCAGAGGAGCCACATTTTCTCACAGTCTGACAGTTTTAAATATTATCAAGTTCAGCTTTAAAACCTCTGTCATCAATCACTGCACAGTAAGACTGTTTAAAAATCGCATCTTCTTTTGTGTACATTTAAAAAAAATGAGTTGTTGCAACTCTTGTTGAGTGAAAAGGCTGTTCAACTAAATGTGACACAAGAACATTAAACTATTAGACGCTGGATTTCAGGCGTCAGCGCAGTCTTATCAGCTTATCGGAAGACTCACGTCATCTTTTTTCTTCTTTGATTTACTTTCATCTCCATCCGCTTCTCCAGCCGCCTTCCTCTTTCCATCGTGTGCCGTTTTCTGAGACTGCAAAAACTCAGCAATCAAATCTGGACAGTCTAAGTTGTCCTCTGGCTCCCATGTGTTATCTTCACTGCAAGTACAAGAAAAGAAAGTGTCACCGGTTAAACTTGAAAACACCGGATTCTCCTCCTCGTCTAAAGCTTTCACCTTCCTAATTCAGTAAACTGAAAACGTGAGACTGAGGGGAGAGGGAGCAAGCAGATATCTGTGAATATGCTGCAACAATACTCACTCAGAGAAGCCTTTCCACTTCAGAAGGTACTCTACCCTTCCTTTCACCACCCGCCGATTCAGGACTTTTTCTACCACATACTCTTCCTCCTCCTCCTCTTCCTCTGCCACATCATCTGCTTTCTTGTCCTTCTTCTCAGCTATAGTCATTTTGGCCTCTGTCAGGTTACAAACAGCCATTAACTTTTTTTTTTTGATTGCGGCATCAGAGCCTTGAAACCTGAAAACTCCTACTGCCTGCAGACATTCATTTTCTCTGGAAGAGTTTAAGAGGTTCACAAATACTCAGGACACGTGTCTGCTGATTAACAGTTTTACAAGGATCACAAACATTTCTAGAACCACGTTGTCCACAGGCATTCACACCTTACCACATGACAAGTGCTGCAGAGAAATGTATGTTAGAAAGTAATGTGTAAAACCTTCTGTAACAGTGGGACCATCATTAGAGGGTTCTGTAGTCTGGCTCATACTCATCAGGTAGACCTGGGGACCAGCAGGTTCCTGGTCAACGCCAAGATTGTTGCATGTCAGATTCAACGTGGCAGAGAAGAGAAAACAGAGTTGGAGAATGGAATTCAATGTTTAACATTTAGGGGGATCATCTGGCAGAAATGCATCATGATATACGTGTGCTTTCATTGCAGTAGAGTTGCATGAAAATAAGTTTGATTTTTAGTAACTTAGATCAAACTATTTAAAACCCAAAACGTCACAAAGTCACCCTCCTTGTAGTTCCAAGACATAATTAAGCTGCTAGACGTCTCTACATCTTACACATGAGACTTTTGCTGAGACACTACAGGCAAATACGGGGTTTTCAGAATAGTGGGAATAAATATTCAAAGTACACAAATGAATACAAATGATGCTTTTGCTTCTTTGACTATGTAAATATATTTTAAAAATTACATCAGACAGGAAGATATGGCTTTTTATATGATTAATATTTTAATAATAATCAATTTGTACATGCAAGAAAAGATGCAGAATTCTACAAGTTTTAGTTCATTTAATCATTTTTTTGTTTTTCAGATAGTTCAAACACGCTAAACTTTCCACTTCTATTCCTATTGTCTGAAGGTGTTTACAGAGAGGATTATTCATTGTAACCAATTAAACATCTCATTTCAGAAAATCTGGGTAAAAATGTTCCCTTGTTCTACCTTTAGACAGTGTTTAAAGATATAAAGGCTGATAGAGATGAGTCAAAGCCCCCCTCAGTGAAACTGTTTATTCATAAGATGTCATTGAAATTTTAACTCTGACTTTATGAAACACATGCATAAAGAGCTCGTATACAGCCAATGTATGCCCCAATCAAGAGATGGTTCAAAGTAGTAGCAAACTAATATTCACCTGTAGAGTCTAATTCAATGAAATGTAAGTTTTGACCACCTTTAAGAGACGGCTGCACATCGGTAATCTTGTAATAAGTAATTAAGCAGAGGGCAGCTGTGCATCTTACTGGCTACCGCGGGTGCAGGAGCACAGGTCTGCACACCTGGCAGCAGCTGCGGCTGCAGGAGCGGCAGGTCTGCACACCTGGCGGCGACGGCTGCAGGTGCGGCAGATCTCCACACCTGGCGGCGACGGCTGCAGGTGCGGCAGATCTCCACACCTGGCGGCAGCTGCTGCTGCAGGAGCAAAGGGTCTGGCACACCATGGCAGCACTGCGGCTTGCAGGAAGCGGCAGGTCTGCACACCTTCGCGGCCGACGGCCTGGCAGTGCTACAGATTCTCCACACCTGGCGGCAGCTGCTGCTGCAGGAGCACAGGTCCTGGCACACCTGGCCGGCAGCTTCTGCTTAGCATGAGCGCAGGTCTGCACACCTGGCGGTGACTGCGGCTGCAGGAGCGGCAGGTCTGGCAACACCTTGGCGGCGACTGCGCTGCAAGGAGCGCGGCAAGGTCTGCACACCTGCGTGCGAACTGCGGCGGCTGCAGGTGCGGCAGGTCCTGCACACCTGGCGGCGACTGCGGCGGCTGGCAGGTGCGCAGGTGCTGCACACCGTGGCGCTGGCTGCAGGAAGCGGGCAGGTCTGCACACCTGGCGGCGGCTGCAGTGAGCGGCAGGTCCTGCACACCTGGCGGCGGCTGCCAGGAAGGCGGCAGGATCCTGCACACCTGGCGGCGGCATGCAGGAGCGGCAGGTCTGCACAACCTTGCGGCGGCTGCAGGAGCGGCAGGTCTGCATCACCTGGCGGCGGCTGCATGAGCGGCAGCTGCGGCTGCAGGAGCGGCAGGTCTGCACATCTGGTGGCAGCTGCATGCTGCTGCAGCTGCATGCTGCTTCAGGTGCGGCAGGTCTGCACACCTTGCGGCGGCGGCTGCAGGAGCGGCAGGTCTGCACACCTGGCGGCAGGTCTGCACATCTGGCGGCAGGTCTGCACACCTGGCGGCGGCTGCTGCAGGAGCGGCAGGTCTGCACACCTGGCGGCGGCGGCTGCAGGAGCGGCAGGTCTGCACACCTGGCGGCAGGTCTGCACACGCGGCAGGTCTGCACATCTGGCGGCAGGTCTGCACACCTGGCGGCGGCGGCTGCAGGAGCGGCAGGTCTGCACATCTGGCGGCAGCTGCACAGCAGCATGCACGGCTGCCGCCGACACGAAGAGCTGCCAGCCAAAACAAGCCACTGCACAGCCAGAAATCGGAATTGTCTAGAAATATCGCCCCTGGTATTGAGTTTAAAGTCGCATGTCTCGTCTTAGCTGGCTGGAGGGAAAAGAAGTGAAGCCTCCGCGCGACAAAAGCCTCCGTGTCCCGCTAACTGCTGCTCCTCCATATTGCTTCGCTGTAGCAACTAACTGTGGCGTTCACGGAGATGTGCCTCGGTAATACCGATCATTTCTGGGACTACGAGGTGATTTCAGTGTCTCCCCGCGAGTGTTTAAGCGCCCGTGTGGTTAAATCGTGAATCCAAATGTGCACATCAATGAATCGCACTGCTAATGTTTGATTGGCGCACAATAAAATGAGACAACACGTTTGAAATGAAGAGGGAAGAAAGAAAGGGGAAAAACTCACCGATGATTTATAATTAAACTGCTAATATAAACGCCAAATTAGTCGACTAGTCGCTGTGTCTCGATAATGCGGTATTAACTCGGATGTTTGTGTTGATTTGTTGTCGAAATGCAGCAGAGCCGCTAGCTTGACTACAATAATACGTTGTTTCCGCCCCTCCTTCGTCTGGAGTGAGAGAAGAAGAACAGACGCTGGCTGGAGCCGTTGGCGCGCGCCCGCGCGCCGCCGCGACGTTCTCACTAACCGACAAGCATGTGGATTTACCCGTCAGGCTACGCGCCACTGTCGTGTTGCATCCATGTCATGTGTAGATCTGTTATTTCACTGTGCGCGTCAGCGACGGACTGGATCGGCCTCTTTTCCAGAGGAGCGGAGAGCCTCACGGAGGAGAGAAGCCCTCGAGCCTAAAGGCTTAAAACCTCCAGGTTTGCTCCAGACCCTTATTATGTTTCTCGTCAAACATTTTTATTTTACTCCAAAATACTGATTGGGGTTTTCTTTTGGGCAATTAGAATTTTTTTAGAGACAACAAGATTTCTCAAAAAAATATTTTTTCTGATCGCTATACTATAACGATATTATGTGAAACAATATCGACTAGGTAAGACCAGCACTCTTGCTTGGTGATTAGTTTTAATTTCTCATTGCTATTTGGACTTATTTAAAGGTATAAAAACTAAGCATGAACTTTGACGTGATGTAGTTGGTGGGGTTCATTTATTATTATGGTATAGACGACCCAAAATGTGCTGCCCAGGTATCGCCCCACTTTTCCCAAATCATTTTAAACATAAGAGGTTTCTGTTTTTTTAAGAGACCCTTGACAGAAGTGACTTTCCATCTTTTGGCAGTTCAGAAATTCTCCTGCAGAACCACCCTGCTGACTATGGCTCCTTGGTGGCGTCTGGTGCGTGGCGTCTGGTGCGGGCTCTATCCAGTTTGGCCCATTTATGGACCCTCTATGCTCTTTTGTTGAGTTTGTACAGAAACCTTGTTTCACTGGCTGTTATGGACCTGCAGTCTGTACTCATATCTTTGTTTATTCAAGATCAACCACCTGTTCTCTGCCACTTTTGTAGGACTGCTTTAACCTGTGATGACCCGTAAACCTTCCATTGCTTTCAGGTCATTTTCCAGAAATCTCCAAAGACCTTTTGCCTTTGTTCTTCATAAATATTCTCACATTGTTTTCCTCCCTTGTTTCTGATTTTACCCTTGTTGCAGCTGTGAAGACATCGGTCTTTTTTGGAGTGTGGACTTTGACTTACCTCAATGGTTTTTCTTCCCCTCGTCTTCTTTGCCCTGCCTTCTGATTTCCACATTTCGTTTTCTCTAGTCGACACCTTTCTTCCTCGTAGGTCTAATCTTCTGCTTATTTTTCCACAATATCTTCAGGTACTTGATCTTCTGCGAGTTATTCCTCTTGCACAACTTGTCTTCTGTCACTAGAGCGTCCAGTCTCTTCTTGATTGTCTTTTGTGGGGTTGTAATTTTCATCAAGGCAGGAGTCATGACTGGCTGAAGCGGTGACCGTACCGGGTTTGCAGCAGTGTCAGACTCCACCAGGCTGGGTTATATGGGATCACTTTTTTTTTTCCCACCATATAAATGAAATGTAATATTATCAGTATGTTGATTGATAATTTAAAGATGGTTTAACACAATGTCCTTATCCCTGATGTGCGCATCGTGACACAGAGTTAAGAGTTCTGCTTATGCTGTAATAATTCATTTTACTATTAATAGTAGTGGTACACGCATTACTCTCATAGGGAACTGGCCCAGTTTTTCGTCTTTTGTTCTTTAAGTAATGCTCTTGTATATATCATTACCTTTAGGCTATTCTCGTCCATTTCAAATATCCCCATTTACTCCCACAATAATGTTTATAATCTGGGACTAGTCCCAACAATGCATCAATACCAACATTGCCTTTACTGAGAGGCAACTCCACCATGATCGTTCCTCTGCACTGAGACCTCTATTTAATACGACCTGTTGCACTCTTGACCTCCAATTAATAAGTGGTAATACTTAACTAGTAAGGTTGGAAGACACATTTTATTTTAAAGACAATTGATTATTACAATCTGAGAGACGGTTAGATGGGCCTACATGTCTCAGATGTCCTTCGTTTCAGCTGGGTCTGGTGCTGATGCAGGCTGGCGGTGTTGCGCTTCAACATAGACAGAAGTTCACAGATTCTTACTTCTTCCGACTACTCGAACATATCAAGGCTGCTGCTGCTACAAAACATGTGTGTCTCCTGCATTCTTTAAGTATGTTGAAGCATGTCTGTTACTTGCTATCATGTTCGAAATAAAGACTTTTTGAATTTGAATTTGAATATATAACCAGAGAACCTGATTTGAGGTTTTCCTCAGGAAGGGTGGGATTATCTTGGAGATTAAGCCTTCCCTTTTCTCATCATCCAAAGTGAACTCAGCCAAGCACAAAATCCTGCAGATGGGAGGTTTTGCATTTTGCCCATCAATATCTTATTATTATTCCAGGACTTTAAAAAAATCCTGCATTTTCTTGCAAAAAGTGTTATATTTTCTGATTACAGTTTCTACAATTTGAAGATTTGTTGTTGTTGTTTTTTTCCAAATGAATTAGTTTCAAATTGATTGTGGTTATTTTAAGATGTGAACCAAAGTTGGCACAAGTACGGAAATTAGTTTTTGTTTGTTTTTTGTTACAATGTTTCTACTGTTGGGAAGTGTGTTAATTTCCTTTTAATGGTGTTACATTTGTGAGGCACTTGCATTTGTGGGCTGAGCAGCAGAACGGCACCCGTGCCAGTGTCCAACGGCTTATTCTGCTATTGGTTACTATTGGTTTGGTGTCATTTATTGGCCCAGCTGATTGAAGTCAGACATTAATTGGCAGTTTGGTCATTTATTAATTTAACAAACAGGGGCCTCAGTAGCATGTAGAGGAACCAAACGCAGCCGCAACAGCCTGGTGCTTCCTCCTTGTGCTGTTAACCAGCTTGGCCACATACTGGCATCTCATTCTTTAACCAGCATTTGTTGCAAGTCAGCCAATGTGGTTGTGTTGGTCACCTTGGCACGAACAGCACGACTAATCTGAGGTCAGGACTGCAACCAGGCCATCCCATGCACTCCACTTCCACATTCTGGAGGTGGTCTCTGATAAACCCTGCTCTGTGAGGGAGAGCGTTGTCATCTTGGGGGATGCAGTTCAATCCCAGGGTGAAAAATATGGGATTGCCACTGGTTGCAAAATCTCATTATGTCTCTGCATCAAGATTGCCTCCAGTGATAACAAGATGCTATTGACAAGAGTCAAGTTCTTCATGGGTGTAACCAGCATACTCGACTCCGCTGCTCAATCCACAAATGCATTTTCCTTACAAATGTGGCACCATTCACAGGGAAATGAACAGACTTTCCAACCATACTAAATGTTTTGCCAGAGGCATTGGTACAACAAAGAAATAACCATCAAACACAACTATCTTTACTTTTTGTGCTCAGTTTAATCCTTTTTTATCACGGCTTGTGTGACTGGGCTTCAGTTAGTGTGACAATGTTTTGCACAGCTCTCTGAAACTTTACCTATCACATAATCTGCCATGTAAAATGAATATTAATCTGCAAAAGTTGACGCTGGGGATTTTTTCTGTTCTGAACTCCTTCAGTAAACATGCACCCATCCTTGAAGAAAGGAGGAAGAATGTGCATGATTCCAAATGCAGGCAAAAGTAACCTCTCACTTCACATTAAAATGGCAGACTAAATACAGAATAAATAATATTGTTTTAAAAAGTCAGTCTCAAACCATAGCAGGTTTTGTTGTTTGACACTAAAGGACTCCCTTGGTCATCTTTGTCAGTCGTACAAATTGAATATTTTCCAAAGGCAGCTCTTAACCGGTTCTCTAATTAAAGCTCCAATGATTCGGATTCACAAGTCTAAATCGTTTTATTTTCTAAATGTGTAGAAATCCAGACAATATTGATTATTGCTCAGCATTTTGTTGTTTAATTTTTAATGCCGTATGTACCGGTTCATATTTAGTTGTCGTTTGATTTATTGTTTGTCATTTGACTTGTGCCATCTAGTGGACGTTTGTTGCCACTGAAAGACCTTTTTTTTTACCATCTCTTTTTTTCCCCTTTTAATTTAAGGCTGTATTCTGTTGTCAACTTAAATAAAACCAAAACAGTTGGCTTCTTTTCATTTTTTTGAGTCTCTTAAATCAGTTCTTGTTCATTATATTTGGTATATTACTGGTGTATTATGGACCTGCCTACTGATAAATAGGATTTCTGTTGAAATTACTTCCTTCAACATACTGTGCTACTGTGGGAATAAATATGTATTAAGTATTGATCTGAAATAATGCAAAGATAATTTACAAATGAATTTATTAGACTGTAAATTGTGGAAAGACTGCATTATAGCCCTTTATAGCACTTGGCTGTCTTTGGGCTTTTTAGCTTTATCACATTTTCACACTATATGCTCTGTTTTGTTTTTCTTTCATATTGCTTCTTTTGTCTTATAGTTTGTAGAAAACTAAAAAGTTCATTGCCAAGGCAGGGACTAGTGTGTTTACTGAGAGCAGTTGTGTAGAAGAGAGGTCAATCAATACAAATCTTACATCTTCTTATATTGATTTGATTGATTGGGTTCCCACCATTAAAGGGTGGTGCTTCATCCAGTGGTTGCGGATTCAAACAAAAGATTTAAACGCTGTCTTAACCATTAACTATGCTAAAAAGATTGCTATTAATTGTCTCATACTGCGTATGATAATCATGGAGAGGTCACTGGAGCAATAATAACCTGTAACTTAAACTTATATTTTAATATTATTGCATTTGTATGATTCACAAGAGATTTCAGTCATATTCATCACTTGAGCAAACTAGAGCTGGTGGATGGCAAATGGATCAAGGGCTTAGTTTTGTCGAAACTATTTGTGTGGTTCTCTACAATTAGCCTGGTTCTATGGAAAACCCCCTCGACTCCCCGGTAGATGTGAGGTCGCCTCGCTTCGCTTCATTTTTGTGTTGCATTTGCGTACCTCGGAAACGGGACATTTTACAGTCCCTCCATGTGCGCTCTAGTAACATAAAGAGAAAAAGTCCCCAAAACCTCAATGTTTTCCCTTTTACACTGTGATTAAAAACAAATACTATATACTTACCTCACGTTTAGAAACTAATAAACAAATTGGCGAGAGGTATTTTTCTAATGTTCAACAGAGCAGGAATCACTACATACATGTTTTCAGTGTGGTTTTACCATTTTATTTTTTGGACTGAAAAAAATAAAAGTGGAATTAGAGTCCGAGAAACTGCAACCGAGACACTTACGGAGAAATGCGGCTTCTTTGATTTTTTTTTTCAAATAGACCTTTGGAAATTCCGAGTTTTCTTTCTAGACCACGAACACAGCCCGAAACCAGGAGATACTCCCTTCCCACTTCGAGCACGCACCCACGCACCCGCGCACGCCCTCCACGCAGTCACGTTGTTTGTGACGTTGAAACGTTTGCCCCGTAGCTGACTGTGACTTGCGAAATGTGGATATGTGTTGTTTCTGAAGTCAAGCCGCCGCCTCTCTTTCCGAGGATTTGGTTCTGTGGTGAAACGTTCATATCGAAAACCGGGAGAACCCTGAGGACGTTCGGCCGGACCCCGACGGACGGACGCCGACGGACGGACGCCGACGCGGGCTTCATGCCAGTGAGTAGCTGCTGGCGGCGTTAGCGCTCAGCTACTTTCGCCTTCATCCAGGTTGTTTTTATTTCTCATCATTAAGGCCATTAAATAGTTGTTGGACCTTTAAACCGTATCTTTTATAACCCATTTAAAGGTTGTTTTTCCGTTCCGTATCGATTTTTGTTTTATTTTACGGAAACAGTTGTCAGCTGTTTGTATTTTATTGTTATGAAACTGTGTGAAGGCAGCGATCATAATAACCGCTAACAGTGGAAAGTAGCGATAAAAGGGTTTTTTTCGACAGATTGGGACAAAATAGTGCTTTAATTGTTCACAAAGGAGGAGAAACTCACACTGTTAAACTACTACTACACGGATGGACCAAATACAGGAGAGAAAACAAATCTTAACATTTAGAAATAACCATACAAATATATAAAACGCATCGAAATTCATTAAACGTGACTAAATAAGTCACTTTTCTTTCCGAGATGTAAACCATGACTAAACTGAACTCTTCTCCGTTTACCTTTTTCTGTGTTGCTGTTACTTTCTTTAAAGGCTGCCTTTGTGAGAGGAGCATGAGGAAATGCATGCCACAAACATATTATTTAGAGGGTAAAGCACTTTCTAGTATATCTAAATAAACCAGGAAAGTTGGACTCTGAAGTTCCCTTTTTGGGTGTTCATGTGGTCACGGAGCAGCTCAGACAGCAGGCGTTACACTGTAATACACAAACATCACACACAGTTTATAACAGGTCAACGGTGGGAACAAGAACGCTCAGTTATGACATTTGAAGTCAGATATGTCTGCTTCAGTTTTATTTCAAATGTTAAGGCTGGTCCCTGACATTCAGGTGATGTAGGTGAGCATATTTAAACAATGCCGGCTTTTGAGCCGTCGCAGTTGAGGACAGACAGAAGTCATCCTCTCTGTCACATGTTTTCTGCCTGAAACACTTGCATGTCAATGTGTTGAGCTATAGAAAAGCCTCTGTTTTTTTGTTGTTTTTTTTTATGTTGCTTCTTTGTCCGTACTATAAAACTAAAGCCAGTAGAATATATTTGTTGTTTAAACGAAAACGGGAGACTGAAATCTTCCGGGACTGACTTCTGGGTCTGGGTATTCCAGCTTTCCTCCTCAGCCTGACAGCAAACTGCCAGGTTGTAACGAGTGTGAATGATTCACCTCCGACCGGCCCGGTGACGGACCGGTGAAATGTCCAGGCTGCCCGTCACATGACAGCTGGGATGGGCTCTGCCCCCGCTCCTGTGACCATAAGTAGGATGAAGCTGCTGGATGCACATTTTATTGTTAAGAGGAAATAGAAAAGTTGGTACATGATGGCAGTGCTTACTGGTGTACCCTCCTTGTTTACGTGGGTGAGTTTAATAATATGCTAACAGAGAATTAAAAAAAAAAAAAAAAGCATTAAACAGACTGGACATACCAGTGTTCGGAAGAGTTGTTTTATAAGCGTCCAGTAAACAGAAATGCTTGTAAGAGCTGACAAGCTTCCCTTTTTGGACAATGGTTCATGATGTCAGTGTAGAAGATGCATCCAACATGCAGCTGCTTTTGTTCAAGTGTAAGTCATTGTATCTTCATTAAATCCTCCTCTCTCTGCAGTGCAGTTTTCGGTAGGATGATCAGGAATCACGAAGAAGATGTGAGTAATTTCCCACTTTTGCTTTTTAAATGTCGAATCACAATAAGGATATTTAACAGAGCGTGTGGTTATTGTAAAATGTGTTTGTTTGTTTTTTCGTGACATTTCTGCAGGGACACACCCCCCTCACTTAAAAAGAAAAAACAATTCCACTTGCATGCTAAAAACAATACGTCCCTCTGATGAGTTGAAAGCTTTGAAGATTGAGGGGAACTTTATTTTTGCAGCAGAGGCATGTGCCAGATCTTAATCTGTTACTCTGGCAAAACACGGACATGCAAAAACAAATGTTTTTTTTTTCTTTTGAATGTCCTGTGAAACACAGTCTTTGTTTGTTCCTTCAAGGAATTTGTTGCAGTTCGAGTCCAAGATCCCCGCATTCAGAACGAGGGGTACTGGAATTCATACGTCGACTACAAGATATTCCTACACGTGAGTGTGATCGCACAAATCAAATTATATCAAGTTACAGCTTGTCATAACTGAGGAAGGACATTTTGTGAATCAACTAATTCAATTTGAATCCATTATTGATTGACACTTTACAAGCAGAAACGACCACAGCATGTGCATCATTGCATCCTGAATGTGATGAGGTTTCCAAGCGTCGGCAGAGCAAACAAAACACCCTGAAAACCGATTTTAAAGCAGCACTTTGAGCACTGCTCCACAATTTAGTTCAAAGATTTTCATAAAATGCAGTCACAATAATCAACAATGATCACTGATGTTGTATAAAATGTTATTAAAACAGATGGTTGACATGTTAAAACCCTGAATGCACTTTGAATAGTGCGTGAAAGGTTTTCTTCTGTTAAAGTTGTCTCTTAACGATGCTTGGCAGGGGATTCCTGCCAGTTAAAGATCGGTGTCTGTTTACTAGTTTATTTTCTTTATAGTTTTGTGTTTAACAATGACACAGCGACTCCAGGTCAAGGAGGAAGTAGATTCCTCTCATTTTATTTGGACAGGAGTCGACGCTGTGGTCAAGGCTACTGGTGTTGAAAAAGGCCTCGTCAGCACTGGAGCGCTGTGCTCAGACGGATGTGTTGTGTGGGTGTTGAATCATGAAATTGACAAAGATCATGTGACCTCACGTGATCTTACATCATACAGTTTGTTTGCAGAAGTGTGCGCAGTGTTTGGTGTGTTTCTTATTGATCTGGATCAGTCCATTTCCTATTTTTTCAGCTCACCTTCACAAACAGCTGATGTTTCCCATCATATATGACAAAACGGTGTCAGATTTACAAATGATATCAAATGTACTAGAAGGTTTTCATGTATTTACTTTTTTGTTAAAAACTACCCGAATTTCTCTCTTTGTCTTTTGTCAGTCAGCTAATTGCTTACTCTTCGTTGCAGCTTTATTCATATGTCAGATTTAAGATAAGACGCCCCCGCAGACGTTTATGCGCACATTGGTTGTTTGCTTTCATGGCGTTTCTTAGCTGATGGCTTGAACTTGAATTGATTATGTCCTGTCAGGCTGTCAGGGGGCAGCTTGTGATGCAAACGTCAACGCCGTCACTGGTCACACGTTACTGGAGCAAATCTGATACGAGACGGTTCTGCTTGAAAATGTGCCAAACAGTCACACACTCATAAACTGAATCACTTCACTGCAGCGAGATGTAAAGATTTGGTGCTTTTTTTGTTTAATTTGCTTGACTCAGAATATTTTTTTTTCCCTTTTTTACATGCAGTTTTTATTTTGCATACGGTCATTTGAAAGGACACCTGCACCCTAATGTGACTTGATTCAAAAAGCTTTTATTTATGATCAGTAATAAAATAAATATGACCTCAGGTGAAAGACAGCACATTAAGTCATTGTTGTTCATTTAACACAAATTAATGCCAGAAGCAGAAGCAGTGTGGAAAACCGAGCACAGCCCACATTTCTGTAGTCTGTAGAGCCACAGTCCTTTTTTCTGCATGACTTTATTGGTCATATTAGAGGAACTTTTTTTCTTCTTCACAGTTTTGCTTCAGTTCTTGGAGGTTTGTGGGTTTTGTGGGCTTTTCTCTCTTTACACTTCTCTAAAGGCGGTCTGGACTTCGACTGGATCTTTACAACATCTAGATTCTTTTCTCTTCCAGACGTTTGTTGTAGATTCGCTGGTCTGCTCGAGATCAATATTTTGTTACATGACTGTAGTTGTTAAAGTCAGTTTGCCTCAGGTTTTCATCAAATAATGTCTTGTGTATTTTATCCAGAGAACATTGATCTAGATGTGAAACCAAACTGTTCTGCCTTGTTCTTGTTGTGGAGGCATGAGTTTTTTCTCCTGGTAACCCTTCCAACCAAGCCATACCTGTGCTGTCATGAACCTTAATGTTCAACGTGTTAACTGAGCTCAGGAGAGTCTGACGTTTAGGTTTTGTGGCGTGGGGACATTGCATCCGGAGAACATCAGCAGCTGTCCCAGATGTTTTCCATTTGTAAATAATCGTTCTCACTGTCGAATGATTGACTCCAAACAGTTTGGAAACGGGCTTTTAGCCCTTCCCAGATTGGTGTAGTACAGCACCGGTCGTTCCCCTACGGTTATAGCTGATTTCTTTCCTCTTAAGCATTGTGTTAACAGGAAACCTTTGCTTATATAAACCTCACGCCACTGATAACGAGTTAATCTAATCTATTGTCTGCTTACAATCTTCACTCCTGTGGAAGCTGTAAAAGTGTACTTAGTTTTCATACGCTTCTTCTGGAGGTTGTTTAAAAAAATAAAAGGAAAAAGTAATGCAATATTTCATGTTGTTTTTTTTTTATCTTTATTTACCTGCTTTTAAGACCTGATAAAGTCCATACAGACATTCTTTATTACATCTTGATATATGAAAACCTTGGGATTAAAAGAGGGTGCAGTTTCTTCTTCACAAAGATGTTGTTTCTTTACCTGTTTGGCGACTAACGTGCTTTTATTTTTGTTCTCAGACCAACAGTAAAGCCTTCACAGCCAAGACGTCCTGTGTGCGACGGCGCTACAGCGAGTTTGCGTGGCTCAAGAAAAAGCTGCAGAAGAATGCGGGTTTGGTGTAAGTCAGCGGTCCTGCTCCGTCTGTGGTTCCTGTCGGATCAGCAGTAAAGGACCAGACAGTTGTTCTGCATTGAGACAACACGGAAGTCTGTTTTCTGCACATCCTGTAGGAACCTGTGTTATACGGGGGTGGTCCTGCTTAGTTTCTTTTAATCAGAAGTTGATTTAAAAAGCTACTAGAAGATCTACAATTGTGTCTGAGAGGTTAGCGCACGAGTATTTATAAAAGCACAAAACACAAGCTCACGTCTCAGTCTGCAGTTCCTCTTAGCTCTGCCGAGTCTTGCAACATCTTTCAGCTTTTTTTTCTGTTTCAGTCACTCTTATTAAATAATAAAAATGGTCGTCACACCATCAGCTTTGCACAGAAGTCAGTAAACGGCCTGTTGGAGAGCACAGCGTAGCATTTAGGAGCTGAAACCCCGGTTTTTACCGACTAACTCAAATGAATGCTTAAACGTGAATACAAATGAGCAGGGAACTGGCTTCTGTGTCGGTCAGCATTACCAAGACTGGTCACTAACAGGTTAGCGGTGTATATCGACTTCAACTGTACACGTGGTGTTTTTGCTTGACTTATTTTACCACTTTTAACTGGATATAAAAATGTGGCCTGGTTTCTTGTTTGGTGTCCTTCTAGTCCAGTACCAGACCTTCCAGGGAAATCCTTTTTCTCCTTCAGCAACGAGGACTTTCTGGAGAACAGAAGAAAAGGACTTCAGATCTTCCTCGACAAGTCAGTCGTTGTGCATTGAAACAAAGCGCGTTATGTGGTGTAAAGTTTCCGTTTTCTAATCCAGACTGTCCTGGTAATTGTTTTTCTTTTGGCAGAGTGGTGCACATGACGGTGTGTCTGTCGGACAGCCAGCTCCACCTCTTCCTGCAGACGCAGCTGCCGGTCGGTCACATCCAGGACTGCGTTCAGGGCCTCACTCCGTACACGGTGACTGACGCCATCCTCACCTACGCCTCGTCCAATCAGGGACTGGCTCAGGCTCAGGAGGAGAATTTCTTCAAGGAGTCAAGTTTGACGGTTTCTTATGAGTCCATGGAAAGGTATGATGGAGGGATTGATACAGCTGACACCAGAGCTCTGACACCAGAGCTGGTGTTGGAGAAATAATCCTTTAATCCTGCATTCATCAGTTTGTGTACGTTTTATTCAAGATTGTTTATGACAGTAAGTGAGTTCCATTAGTTATAATGCTTTTCTCCTTCCCATCCCACAGTCCAGCTCCTCATCAGCCTTCCCAACCAACAAATACGACCTTCAACTCTGAGATTCTCTCACATAGGGACTCCGACCCTCTGGAAGGTATACTGGAGCTCCGGGAGCAGGACGCGGATGAAAGGCAGCGCCAGGAGAACTCAGTCAGGATCTCCCAGAAAAGCAACCATCTGGAGGTTATTGTTGATTGTGGCCCCACAGAAGCCACCTTTTATCTTGGTGAAGTCCTGGAGGATTCAGAGAGCCCGAGCTCCACAGAAGAGACCCAGCAGAAGAGCTGTCTGATACAGACGCCGGTGGAGGTGCACTCGCCCATGGGTGCCGGCTGTGAGGACATGTTGGAGGAGAGCGTTACTACTGTGAACACAGATGAAATGACGGATGCTCATCCAGAAAGTATAGAAGTAAACGATCCTCAAGTGGTTTTCGATTTAAAGAGTAGTTACAACGAAGGGCAAGTTATGGAGGGAAATGCTTCCTCTGAGGAGGAGGAGGAAGTTCAGGAGGAGGTTGTGGAAAATCAGGTAATCTCTGAGGTTTCTGAGGTTCACGTAGCAGAAGTCCACTTGGAGCCATACAGCAGAAACGATGTTGAATTAACCGGCAAAGAGGAGATGTGCCTTCAGTCAGAAACCTCCGAGGAGTCCCGCCTTGTGAATGGCAGCCCAGAGTTGGAACCTGTTCCAGATGGTGGATTTCTTGAAGCACGCCAAGAAGTTGAACAGGAAGTGCAGTTGGTCGGCACCAAAGATGCCAGCGACGAGGACAGCCACTCGCTGCCATCCTCCAACAGGAGCATCATCGAGTGCAGTGAAGAGGACAGCCTCTGCGAGGAGACGGAGGCTGCTGACGTCTACATGAAGACGTCTCCCGAGGACATTGCTCACTGGTCGGAAGTGAGAGAGAATATTTTGAACCTGCACATAAATGGATGTCTTGAGGAAAAACAGGAGGTTTCTGCAACAGAAGAAGACGACCTGCAATACATGACCAACATCAGTGACTTGAAAAAGTCTCCAGACCTTCACCCAGCTGTAGCTGATGGAGATCTGACTGAAAACAGTGACTTCAGCATCTTGGAGACCAGCAGTGTGTCTGCCTTAACTGATAGTAAATGTGCGGCGCAGGAAACGATGTCCTCGCTGTCTTTGGGTGCCTCAGAGGAGGAGACTCAGGAGGTGGAGACGCGTTAGTGAAACCGGTGAACTGCACCTAAACTTAATTGCCCTCAGAAGGGCTATTGCACTCTCACTGAGCCAGAACAGTGAAACTTGAGAGTTGTCCTCTGCCAAAGACACAGTAAGTCAAACTCACACAAGTTAGGCATATACAAGCAGCTTTTTGTGTTACTAAAACTTATTTATTGTCTTCACAAGGTCAGAGGCTTATTAATCCTTTTAAGAGCAGCATATTAATTTATAAGACTACCAGTCATATTGTTGGTATACATTTTTAAAAATGGCTCATAACTAAGTTTGCTATATTTTTTGTCCTTTAAGCATAGAAACATTAAATCGTGTCACTGTTTTTGCCTCCTGTGATTGGCGTTATGGCGTTATGTGACCAGCAGAGGGTGCTCACATTCACACAACATAATCCCACCCTGAGTTAGATTAATACAACGTTGAAATTCTACTTTTCAGAGCTAAAACTTTACCAGATTGACTGAGACAAAACAAACGTGTCTCTCTCCCTGATCTGATTAAAAGAATATGATATGTGAGGTTCATTTACAGCCAGTGAATGTGAATCAGTGTATCCGTGTATATCGTCCGTATCCGTGTGTATCAAATGAACCAACATCTGTCTGGACACGCGGCCGGTGAATTCTTGCTCAGACGGGAGTTGTGCTAAATGAGATGAGCACATTGTGAAAAACATATTTACTGCAGAGGTTTATCAAGCAGCTATTTATCAAGAGGGAAATAAACAACAGCCGCGCAATTAACTCCCGGGAAACCACATTTTGGAACAAAATCCCAGCTTGTCGTGTATGTGGTCTTTTATATTTATTTGTATAATTCTTTTTTTTTTATTAAAGGAATTTATCATTTTATTTTGTAACCCACCAAACTCACCAACTCCACTCTAACCTCACCTTTAGGTAACGCTGTGGTTCACATACACTAAGCTTTAGCAGGGGGATGTCTCTGTTTTCTTTCCTTTGAGCTTATTTAGTCTTTTTCCGAGCTGGTGAGAACTTTATAGATGAGGCGTCGTAGGATGGTGACAGGAGTGTTGAAGTGCTTCCGATCAAATTGTGTCTTTCCCTTCTTTGAGAACGGGTCGAACACTGGTTTGAATGCTGTGCTGCTGAAGTGATTTCTGCCGTTGATTCTTTTTCCAAACATCTTTTACAACACTGGAAAAGCTGTTTATAAGAGGGAGCAGCTGATTTGTTTCAAAGGCTGTGTAAAGCCCTTAAAAGTTGAAGAGGAGACGGTGCAGATGTGAAGGAGGAGGAAGTTTAAACCATTTCATGTGAGAGAACCTGCAGTAAATGGACGAGCCAGCATTGGAGAGGACGCGGGGATAATGGGAATGCATTACTTTGATGTGGCGGCAGATGGAGTGGTACGGGAACAGGAGGAGAGGTCGTAGCGCTTATTTAAAAACGGAGGGTGTCATCCCGTACCTCGCTGTGAAGGAGCGTCTCCAAGCTGGATCAGAACTGGTGGCTGAGTTTCCGTTGCCAAGCTGCAAACACAACACTCCACCGCATCAAATGCAGTCGTGTTTCTTTCTTTACAATGCGACATCTTTACAACTCATTTTATATTCCCTTATTACATAACTGCAACACTATAATGTCAGATTGGAGGTGGTCAGTTCAAGAGAGCTGCAGTTTGACCCTCCGTTTTCCCCGCAAACCTACTTTCTGTCCTAATTGATTTTAGTGTTTTGAAAAGGGACCCCAAGACTGTTAACCTATTCCATATACTGTGATGTGTGGGGCGTTTTATTTTAAAATCTCTTGAAAATAATGGGTAAAAAGAACTGAAACCTCTGTTATGGACATGGATCTACAAGGGTAATGCGAGCTTTCTGAGTGACTGTAATCATGAACTTGTGATACTTATCTTATTTCAGTAAAACAGTTTCTTTCATTCGTGTCATTTTATTGGGTAAAAGTGCCACATTTCACCAAAGCATCTCACGACCTTAAAATATTGATGCAACTGCGCCACCTAGTGCCTGAAAATAAACACGTTTAACATTTAAACAGAAGTACAATAGCAGACACGAGGAGATTTTAATTTTAGAAACCCTTCAACATGTTTGTATTTAAAGAAACATGAAGAGGAAATAAAAAACACTACACATTACTAATTATAATCAGCAAATAGTTAAAGGTTAGATATCATTTTGGCATCTATCTTAAATTTCTATTTTTTCCTTTCTTTTGTAGTCAACAGTCACGATAATTAAAAAGCATCAATGAATTATGATTCACCATTATCTGATTCAGCAGTAATCGGGATGTTAAGTTTTCTGTCCACCGGTTGTGTCCAGTTCACAGATCAGTGCAGCAGGGCATTTAAAGCGTCCAGGACTAACTGCTTCTGCAGCACAAACTAATCACTTAAAGTCTAGTAAGAAGGAAAACCCTCAAATAACTAAAGACAATCTGACATGTCAGCTGGTGAAATTATAGCTGGATCCTTTTGCAGCAGCCCTGCGGAGACAAAAAAAATAAATAAAAACACTATCAGGGAAACGTGCATTAATAATTCAGAGTTCATTTTAAGCTGTGCCCATCTAACCGTATTAGGAAATCTTTTTCCTAAATAGGACAACTGATGCTGTAATCAGGCGTTTGTTGCATATATTTATTCTCAGCCATTGCTCTGACTGCTTTATGTAGTACTTTTTCCAGCCAGCAGATGCCATAAACGGCAGGTCAACGGCTGAATACACCTCAGTGGCAGTCTGGACGAGTACCAGGGGGACTGTTTCTGTGTATTAGCCCGCAGTAATGGTCCATAATGCTCATGATAAGAGAGTGCCTCAGTACCTGGAGGAAGTCAGAGGATGTAGGCAGGTTGCAGGAAGTCCTTCGGGACGATACCCACGGTGCCATTCAGCTCGCCAACCCACCAGCCGTAAATGTTGTACTCCTGGACCCAAAATGAACGAATAAAGAATGTAAGACTCAGCACAAGCCGAGGAACAAGTAACCAAAACAAGACCAAACGACAATCCCATTCCGTTTGATCTGAGAGACGTTTATCTCGTTTATCCCGTATTACCGACGCAATAACGGCAGCAGCAGTGTAGGTGGCCCCGGTCTTTTTCTGGCGCCAATAAAATATTAAAACAACGGCATTACAAATGTTTTTGAATTGCATAAAGTCCATTTATGAGGAGGGCATCCAGGAGAGTCGAGATCCCCTTCACTGAACAGACTTTTACAAAATTTTAATACACATTTGGGCTCATTAGCCTCGAGGGTTTTTATTTAAAAAGTGTGAAAGATGGTAAACAAGGCAATCGAGACGGTGAGCGTCTAAAATAAAACAGCTTTTTAACCGTTCAGAAGCCATACGCACAGCTGGCGTCGGTCCTCCACACTAATTATCTGACTGTGACTGAGAATTAAAAAAAAAAGATTTTTACACGGGTCCAAAAGCCTGAATCTCCATTGGATTCCTTTAGGGACTATTATTGTGTGTGTCAGGGGAAAAACACAATAAACATGAATCATTTTTGCAGAAACGATCACATGACTGATCATTTAGAGTAAACAAACACAAATAAACAATATGTGATGTAAATTCAGTCAATTAAAAATAAACCTGAAAATGTTTATTATGTTCTATCACCTGAAGCTAAAACTTGAAATTAAAATATTTGCTTTTAGTTCAGACAAAAGGTTCATGTTAGACTTAATCAACAGTTTTGTAGTATTTTTAAAAATGTTGCTGCATTTAAGAAAAACTCATTTAGACTCATGTTGGATTAAGACTATACACCTACATTTACTGAAATACAGCTGATGGACACATTTTTAGATCACTTCTGTAGATTTGAAACCATCTGCACATTTTACACGTCTGTAATATCGGTGGTTGGTAAACTTGAGTCATATCGACCACCTCGTGATCGTCCGATCACTGCGGCGGGGCCCTAGTTAGATCTGTGCTGGATCAATATTCTGCCAAAGACCAGCGGGACAGAACAGCCCGGCAGAAGAGACACCAGCCAGCCGTCATTTTTCCACCCTGATGGAGCGTGGACGCTCATATCTCCTCTGTTCTCCGGCAGATTGAAAATGGCCGTGAGCTGTTCATCTCTGCGCTCTGGAGAGGTTAAAACACACACAGACACACACACACACACACACACACACACACACACACACACACACACACACACACTCGCGCAGGCCCATGTGTGTGAACACTCGGTGATCCTGTTTCTAGCTGTAAAAGCACGCACGTACTCTGACAGGATGAAATGGATCGTGTCAAAGGTTTAGTCCATCAGCCGGACCCGACACCTCTCTGCAGCCAGAGGAGAGCAGCTAATGAGCTATTTTTGGACAGCGAGGACGAATGAATTGCTCAGACGGTGATAAACCACTAAAACTCAAGAGTCCTTACAGCACAAACAGATATAAGCAGATTGTCCACGCAGGCCTCATCCTTTTCCTGCCCAACGTCTCTGACAGCTCTGACTGCCATGTTCCAGTATGCTTGGCTCTCTGACAAACTGACAATTCAGGGGGAAGTTACGTCCAAAATGGGCTTTTTATGCCCCCCATAAGACCAGAAAGGGAAAAGCCCGGCTGTGGAAAGCTGGCTTCGGTTCCCATTCGGGAGAAGGTGAACGGAGGAGCAGCGAGAGGGGAGACAGACGGACGGGGGTGGGGGGGCACTGGAGAGAGGGAGCGAAAGCGTTCTTCTCTCCCTTGGGGGCGTCGCAGCACTATTCCACCAACCATACTGACAGAGAGTTTTATTTATCTCTGCTGCCCATCTGTGCAGTTGGTCTCAAATTCTCCCCGAGAAAGGTCTTTTGGATTATCAGCGCCGCCATTTTAATACAACTGCTACATCGCAGAGTGGGTGCCAATGGCGGTGGAAGTCTGTGAGGCGTGCAGAGTCCATCTTCCTCATACTTGAAATGGGTTCATCCAGAGTACACCTGCTGTAATAGGGACATTCCAAAAGGCGTGGGGAGTAAATTATCCAAATGACAAAAACTCTGCCAGTTCGTCAACGTCCTCTTCCGTCTGCACGTGTTGACGCTTTCTGTGTTTTCTTATGTTAGGAGTTGGGAACTGGCAGGGGTTGGGTCAAAGAAAAGGCGCATTTGGGCTCGTTGCAGCACTGAGTCCAGATTCTAGGCATTTATTTAAAATGACTAAATGCTTGGGGGTGAGGGGGAAAAAAAAAAAAAGTGGAGCATCCTTGAGCACCAGTCCTCTGGGAAACGTCTCACATTAACAGGATGCAGCAGGATCATCCACGTCTGATCGGTGTGAGGGCTGACACACATCAGGGCTGCGCTCGCTGCAACAACCTGGCTGCAGATCAAATCAGCTCTGCGTGGGAGCAGAGGGAGGGCGGGGAGGGGGGCAGAAACAGTGCCGTGTCGCGGCGGCTGCGGCGCGTTGACTCGTTGACCTCCCGGTGACTCCTCCGCTGAGTGAGCGTGGGCGGGGCTGGCACCAAGAGTGGGTTGCTATGACAACACCTGCAGTGTACTGGCGCGATCGTTTATTTACCACTCAGGGGGCTGGCTAATGGTGGCATTCTGATAGGCCCATCGCTCACGTTGCCGACCGGAGGACAGATTGACAGCTACCCGAGCCTGAAGCGGGGAGAAGGTGAGTCGAGGTTGGCTGGCTGCGGCAGGGGAAGATGAGTGAGGCAAGTGTCGCGCCACGTCGCCATCGTGAAAAACTAAACAAAAACACATCTTTAATATCCGTCTTCGTCTCTTAAAATCTCTTTTTAGAGGTGATCTCCTACGCAAAAGCTCCGGAGCACACGTCCTCCTCCCGTTTCTCCTTCCAACACACGCACACACACACACACACACACACGCTCCCAGATGAAACACAAATACACACAATCCCAAATGCATACAAACTAGGGGGAGTGCTAATAAGCCTGACACATGAGGCATCTCTCCTCGGCCACCAGCTGACTGAGGCAGGCCTTGGGCGTGATGGAGCGCAGGAAGTCTCTCATTGCCCTGCCGCTGAACCCGCTGCTTGGTTGTTACAATTTCTCCCTCCTTCCCTCCCTCCTTCCACATTTCCAACCCCCTCCATCTTTTCCTCCCATTCCCCTCTTCCCACCTCGCCTATAGCAGCGTTTCCGCTTCTCGGTGTTTGCTCCCGCGTTCTCTCCCTCGTTTTCCTCCCCGCACAGACTCATCTGATGCACTGCAACTCTCCGCAGTTCTTCTATCACTGGTCAGCCTAATAAAGAAACATGGACAACTCCAGCTGGCACAAGCCCGCGATCTGTAACCTGCCATCACGTTAGTGAGCCCTCCTTATTGCTCACACAAATTCACTTCACAAGTGGCGGAACCTGCAACTGCCACGGTAATATTAAGACTTTGGGGAGTTCATGAGGATTTTGTGCCAAAATAATCTAGCTGAAATTCATCTAAAAATATGGAATATCACGCTGCTTTACCAGAAATTTGAATGGCTACTTAGTGTCCACTTTTTCCAAGTGGGCTTTTAATTAAATCACAGAATCGGCTTCAAATTGGAAATATGACAGAGCATAAGAATGTTTGAAAATATCTTAGGGACAATGAGATTTAATAAAAAGAAACCTACTTGCTTCTTTCTAAGGCACGCCTGGGATTACAGATAGCTCCTTAACTTAATAGCAATTTAAAGTGGATTTGTGTATGCCACTGAGTGTCTGTAATAATGGCTGTTTATGCCGCCCCTCATTTATAATAATTAAGCAGAATGGATTGGGGGTGGGTTTGCTCGGACGTGGTTCTGGGCGATTGGCTTGGGCTGAATAATGACCTACTGTAGTTGACCGGGGGATGACCGCTGCCTCCTGCATGACCCCGAACCGCAGACTCACCCCCTGTTACTTTGGGTGGTAAATAGGATGTCTTGCCTGTCCAAGTGTCGTGGTGTCTATGGCCACAATAGCAGCCAGGGGTCTTTAAATTGGTGTGTGACAGAGAAAAGGAGAAGAGAGGGGGAAAGGGTTAACACAAAGGAATAAAGGCATCCCCCCTCCTCTTTGTCTCTGTTGCTTGACTTTTCCCATCTGATTGTTTGCCCACTTTTCCTTTTCTTCTGCTGCTTTCAGTTAGTGTGACCTGCCGGTCTGTGGGCCAAACTAACGTGTAAAACTGGAAATAATCCCGTTATGACCCTCGAGAGAGACTCACCCCAGCAGCAAGAACATAATCTGACTAGTTTTTTATTCAAATATCAGGACTTTTCATTTTTTGGGATGGACAATAAATCACAGCGGGTAAATCTTTAAGGCCCTAAACCAGCCTCCACAACTAAAAACACTCCAGAAACCGCCACAAGGTGTCAGTGGTGTCCACGTTCTCCTTCTGTCTATCAAGTTGCAAGTTTGACAAAATATGAGGTGATGCTCTGAGGTGGGAGCCTCTCTGGATTGGCTGACCCGACTCCCTCTCTCTGGGTTCTGGTTGGTCGGCGGATGGAGGAGAGGAAGTGAGCAGGGTGGTGGAGAGACACAGGGAGAGGTGGCAGCAGCGCCTGCCAGAGTTTTAAGGACCCTGGATGGGTTTGTGTCATAAATCTCTTCCCACTCCATCCTGCCGTTCTCCATGAGTGCCTGTGGGAATACAGGAATGTGACAGCTGACCTGTAGAGCCCGTGCCTTTTGATTCTGGATACATAAATTAGAGGGCAAGAATGCAGGACAACCTTATGGTTTAACGCTGGGCAGGACCGACGGAGCACACAGGCTTTACACATGTCAAGGAGAAGTGCAACAATGGCTTGCAGCCACAGCAATAAATGAATCTGATACATGTTGTAAATCCTACTGCAAACATCACAGGCTGCGAGGCAGTTTAACTGCTGCTCATGCACAAGAAATGTGCATGAACACTGTCAACAGTTTAAAATGAAGTTTACAGAAATCAGCGTGACCTCTCCCGCGAGATGTCAGCATTTTAGAAGAACGCCGGCTCTCGGGAAATGAAATCCAAATCCAACATACCCCAAAATTAAAAAAGAAAATAAATAAAGAGAGGGATTTCTTGGTGCGTTTGCGCCTCATGCATCAGCATGTGGAGCGTCGCCATCGAACTCTGCAGAAGACGAGTCGGGCTGGAAACAGCGGCGGAGCCGCGCTACAGGACTAATTCTCTTGAACTAATGGGATTCATATGATCTGTGATATTCCTAATTTATTTACTTTGACGCTGATGCTCAGATAAACTTAAACACACAGTGACACGCATGCGAGGGAAAAAAAACCCAACAAATACAGTAAAAATGCCTCCACTTTACAGTAAGTGTGGGATCAATATTGATGGATGAGGGCTTTTTATACAATCGGCATGTTCTCCTCAGTTCACAGCCATATGACACCACGCCTGCGGCTATCCCATTCTGCACTTCAGCAGTCAATCACATCCCAGCTTTAAAAATAACAGTTTGTTAGCACCATTGATTTAGCACTTAGAGCGTGTCCTTATTACCTTGTAATTATGGTCAGTGTTGACATAACAGCACAGACAACTAGGCCTCCCACCCTCCAAGAGAATTTATGGGCCCTGGTTTTATTACGGCCATTTCATCTGTCTGGGTCCCCAGTTAAGCGACAGACTTGAGTTCTAGCCAAGGGCCTGTATTTCACTCATGGAGGTCAGGGTGCTCAGGAATCCCCCCGTAAAACTGAGCAGCAGCGAGGCCTGCGTTTTTACGTACGGAAGACACAGGGAAACCCTCCCCAAGGGCTCATTAAAATAAATAGCCCTATTACAAGCTACGATCCAAATAACGCCATTCATGAGGGAAATGTGACGCCACTAAAAACGCAAAAGAGGACACGTACAGAAACGTTCCAAGCCCGTCAGGATGTCACCTTTCAATGATTTACAACCCGATCTGCGCCGCAAGTCCACTGAAAGATAGTGCGACTGCTGTTGCAGTCCATCACGGTGATACGACTTCAGTTTACTACTCGACGAAACACCTAATCTTTGTCATTAGGAGTCAAAGAAACAACGGCCAGCTCCTGCTTCCTAACAGGAATTGTTGTCCTTTTAAGGTCCTCGGCGAGGCAGTTATCGGATCTATACAGTGAAAACTAATCTGCCGTGGAGTTCTGAGGCTACGTCGGGCAGATCTGTAGCTCAGAGTCGACGGCCCTTTGTTTCCCCCCAAAGTACGCGGCTTTTGTCACCATTATGTGACAAATGAAGGTGTCTGTTTTGACATTTTCCCGTATCAAGCAGAACACATCGACGGAGCGGGCTGGCTCCTCATTCATCTGGCTCCAGAACCTCAATTAAAAGCCCTTCTTCTGTGAAGGGCATGTTTCACCTGCAGTTTATCTGCCGTTAGAAACAACACGGCTGTGCTGCTTTAATATAACCAGAAAGCCTTGGCTTCTTTTAATCTACCACGAACATCTTGTTTTTCTAATGCAAATAAAATAAAATCCAGTGGCTTTGGCTGGAGATAAAAACCGCCAGAAATTTTCAGGGTCAATAGAAAGCGTTCTAATCTCCAGTACATAATCACTAACAAAAAAACCTCCCTCGTTCACGCCTCTCCTGTTTAGATAACTTAGGCTAAACACTTAGTATGATGATTCAATTTAAAATCGACGAATGGCAACAGTCTGGGAACAAGTCCCTCCGTGCAGTAGAGTAGAAGCCATCGATTTCCAGTAGGGAGTCTTTTCCCTGGTAGCTCCTCTGCATGTAACTGCACGACGGCCATGTAACGTGAGGAAAGAGCAAAGAGTTGAGGTGCAGGATGGCTTCACCTGCAGTTTGCGTCAAACAGAAAGAAAGAGCTTTGCATGGCTGCCTACTCAATTAACCCTTGTGATAGACACTCCATAATGAACAACAGCATCATTACGCAGCGCCCAAATGGCCCTTCGCCCTGGTGGCCCGGGAATAGATGCCGCCACTGTTGGAACGTCTCTGCTGCAGTGAGATGCAAGCGCTCAATAACAGAGGGATTTAGATGTTGGGGATATCAGCATGTTCAGAAAGTAAATGAGGATGAGGTGATTACTGCGGTTGGTGTTGTTTCACCCCCTAAATAAATGCACTTGTTACAAGTCTGCATCTCATTTGACTCATTTAAAATGATTGTAACTGCTTTTTCAATTATATCAAAGAGTCAAAGGAGTAGGAGAGGCTGCTTTCTATTCAACTAACTGGTATAATTTGCTTCAGAAACCACTGACTTTGAAGAGAATTTTGAATAAACTCGTGGATCATTTTTGCTGATTCTGACCTTACTGATGATGTAAATCAGATCTCCTCTCTGAAAGTCCAGCTCGTCTGTCTCATCGGCCTGGCAATCCCATAAACCCTGGTAGTAGTTGCCAAAATCTGACGCACAATCTGAAAGGAAATATACAGCAAACATGTAAATTCAGGGAGAAACAAGTGGGCTCTTTCCACATTGTAGACAGGTTATTCTCTGTAATCAAAATGGAAATCTTAACGGAATTGGACGAAGGTTCTGACCTGGTTTGCTGTCAGCATTCTCAGCAAGCACATCTGGAAAATCCTCATCTAAAAAGATCAAATGAAGTTAGAAAAATAAAACAATAAAAGTAAAATTAAAAAAATGTAAAAAACTCCCAAAATAAACCTGACACTTTTGTTTTTTGCAGTGGAAACTTAAACTCCTGCTGAACACAGGAAAACATACAGCTCCAGGTTTATCATTGCTGATTTGTAAAAGTTTGCAAGATATCCAGAAGAGGAGAGACGTTGGAAAATCCTTTAAAATGTGAACATGAAGAACTGACAAATGAACATAACTTTGCATGTCTTTAGAAGTAAATTATAGTATTTGAAAAATGTAATGTAGTTTGGTTTGTTTTTAGCAATTAATGCATGAAAGGGTTAATAACAGGTGAGCAGTAAAATGAATAATAACCACTGGACACGCAAAAAAAATATCGTTGTGTATGCTCAGTAAACCATCGACTAATCCCCACGTGACGCCAGGTGCTTTTTTTCTCTTTAACCAGCGTAAACAAAATCAATTTGTTGACGTACATCGGAGTCCTGGGCAGGAAAAGTTAAAGAAGCAGAGGCGGACGTGTCATTGACTGCTGGGCGTGGCACCCGGTGGTCTGTAAGGTGACACAGTGATATGTCTGCCTCTGTCTCGCACATCTATCCTGAACAGAAGCCGGCTGACAGCTATGCCACAACCAGGCAACACTATCCACTTTCCAGCACAACCTGCACCTCTCTTTCCAGGAAGAGCAGGAAAGATGACACGCACGCACGCACCCACACATGCAGACACACGCACACACGCACGCACACATGCAGACACACACACACACACACACACGCACGCACACACACGCATGCACACATGCAGACACACACACACACACACGCACGCACACATGCAGACACACACACACACGCACGCACGCACGCACGCACGCACGCACGCACGCACGCACGCACGCACGCACACATGCAGACACACACACACACATGCAGACACACACACGCACACCTGCAGACACACACACACATGCACACACACACACACACACACATGCACACACACACACACACACACACACATGCACACACACACACATGCACACGCACGCACACGCACGCTCACACACACACACACACACACACACACATGCACGCACACATGCACACGCACGCACACACACAAAAGAACACATACTGTATGTCCATATTTATATTTGGCTGTCTGCTGCCTCCTTCTTCTCCAAACACAAACAGATATTTAAAACTGTCATTAAAGGAATCTGTAGCTGCTGTATCTTGATACTTCACCAAAAGAAGAATAAAGGACATCTTAATTTTGTTTGCAGTGGATCCAAACATTTGTTCAGTTCTCTTCAGCTGCTGTAGAGAGGAGCATCATTCCGCTGAGGGGCCAGTGTTATGGGCCGATGGTTTCTATATCAAAGTGATTTAATTTTCCAGTCAATAAAATCAGTCATCAGCTTTAGAGCCAATGCTGCCGCTGTTGCTCCACAATCTGCCTGCAAGTGAGCCACGCTGCTCTGGCGAAACTGAGGGGTCTCATCATCCAAGAACGGATGCTGCGGTCCATAAAGCAATTTTCCAAATTCTTAATATAAGCGTTAATATAAGCAAGTATTGTAGATTTAAAAAAATAAAAAGTAATGTTCTTCTCTACAGATGATCATCATATTTTTGAGAGCAATTACAAACAGAAACATTCAAATACTGGCAGCTTATCTTTTCTTTTTTTTTTTTTTTGCAATCCCACTTAGTGAAAATTACCAAGAAAATTTAATAATTTAACGGTGTATAATCACTGTGTAAAAGCCGTTAATGAGCAAAGAGGTGCAGGATGATTGATAAGAGAAGGGGTGAGAAAGTGAAGGAAAGAGCCCGTCATTTGATCTGCCATCTGTGGTCAGGGTCTGTACCTCTTCCCAGATGGCTTTGAACGGCGGCGTGACAGTCTGAAGACGGATTTCCCTTTCACCAGTGATTTTGGCAAAGGTAATGTACTCGCTGGGTGAAACAGAATCTTGATGTATCTTATTTAATAGAAACAGTGATGGACGATGGCCCTGAGAAGATCGGATCACCTCTTTTGTCCTTCTCGGGATCTCGTAGCCGCCCTGACACATGGGACCGTCTCTCCTTCAGAAGGAACTCACACGCTGGTCTGAGTCTCTTCACTCAAACTTTCATTTCTGTTAAATATGTGACATTAAGAGCTCCAGAGCTATTTTAAGCCCTGAGAGATGCAGTTTTCACTTCCTTTCAACTAAATTGCTGTTGCTAGGCAATTTTGGACAAAACTCTGCTTAGTGGATTGAATTGTAGGCTATTTGTTGCCTAGCAACATTAGCTAATTGGACATTCTATGACAGAGCATTTCCAAACTCGCTGGCTCTCTCTGATTTCATAGTTGGTCTCAGAGATACGAGTGTGTGTGTGTGTGTGTGTGTGTGTGTGTGTGTGTGTGTGTGTGTGTGTGTGAGTGTGAGAGGGGGGGTCCCGAACTGAGCTCTGCCGCAGCAAAACCAGTGCTTATTAGTGTTGCTTGATTTAAAATGAGAGATCAGCCTGGGTGTTGTGATGAGGAGGCAAGAGGCAGTACAAATGTCACAGCCAGGAGGGACCACGCATAGATCTCGTTGCTAAATCACCTTGGGGTGTGTGCGTGTGTGAGTCAGTGTGCGTCTGACCGAGTACCGTGAGAGTTTATGGGTGCAGCAGCACCCTCCCCTCTATTCGTTTGTGTTGGTGGGTCGGTGCTGGTGCATGTGAGGCGAGCACATCCTCATACCTGGCAGCAGCTCGTAGATATCTTCCTCATCCTCCTCTTCGCCCTCCCCTGCTTCCCGCCCTCCTCCCAGCTTGTTGCCCTGGGAGGCCCGGACCGGCTGCAGTGGAGGACAGCTGCCTCCCCCCTCACCTATGTCATCATAGGTCTCTTCCTCTTCCTCATCCTCCTCCTCGTCCACGGGGATGATATTGGAGCTGAGATCTAGGAGGGAAGGAGGGACAGTGTGAATGAAACCGTTAGTGTGGAGATGGAACACTGGGTGGCACAAAATAAAGACAAACATTAGAGTAGAGTAAGAGGGATGTTTGGATAGGCAGGCCCGTGCCAAACACTGGACTCATATTTTATCATTTGGATCACTTGCAACATATGCCAGAAACAATTTTGCCCAGATAAAACTAGACCCGAGGATCATTTAAAAAATAACAGAGAAGCTTTAAATGTGTGAATCTGAAAGTAAGATCATCTTTGGCCATTTTTTAAAATAAGTAACGTGTTATGTTATGGAACCTTTACCTCCATCATGCGGTTCAATCACATATAATCATGCTCCCTACATATCTTCTGTTTGAGAAATATTATGGGTTGTACATTGACCTAATGATTAAGATGTACGCCCTTTAACTGCACCACTCGTTGCACGTCATCTCTTATACAGATCAAAATCTCTTAAAAGCATGAAAACATAAAATGTGAAGTCAAGGGTAAAGAGGACAAATTATCAGAAAAATGCTGACTAAATTTTGGAGCAAAATTGTGCTTGAACAATGTAAGATAAACTACAGAGTGTCTGTTACTTCCCGCAAACGGTGGCCCGACCCGAGTTCATTTTAGAGAAGACGAGGCACAAGTGCTCGCTCAGATGGAGGAGCTGTCTCATTGCAAACGACGGCCCGCTGCAACACGGGGTATCAGGTCTTCTGCCGTACAACGGCAGCCAAGCAGAAATCAATGTCACTGGAGGATAACCAGAACATCTACCAATCAATTTCCTGTAAGCTGGACTTCGGTAGGAGAGTTATGGGAGGAGTAGTTGGAGGGGGTGAAGGAAAACTTAGTCTACATGATGGTGCACATGACTTGGTGGGTGACACGTTGAATGAGGAGATTCAGAGCTCTTGTGCTCGGCCGTGCAGCTTGTGATGGATTGGGTGGTTTTCATGTGAGTCAGGGATGATAAAGCACTCCCCCACACTTCTGACCTTTCTGCACCACAAAAACACAAAACTTCAGTAGAAATAATAATAAAAAAAAAGTTGGGTTTGTATTTCTCTAAATCTTTTTCCCAATAACCTACCTGACTTTTAAAATGTCACCTCAAGTCAGCTGAATTCATAAACTGCCGTTATTATTATGTTTTTATGTCTTGCTGTGTTTTATAATTCAAAAATGTCATAGTGTGAGAACGTAAAAAAGACAAAACAGAATAGGAAATGTATTTTCCAAAAGATAGAAGTAAGAGGAAACAGAGTAGGAAATGTTTTCCAAAAAGACCTCAGAGGAAAAAGACTATTGAATAGTGGAAAAGGACAACGGCTTACCTCGGAGGACAAAATTGATTTGGTCCACCCAGTCTCTGGCCTCTTGAGGGCTGCTGGCAGTAAACTGGACAGAGAAACAATAATGTTGTCCTCCTCTTTACGTTTAAACATTGCATTTAGACATCCAGACTTTGATCAAACCTCTAAATATTCAAGTAAAATGAAGGAAAAAAAATCAGCCTTTCATTTTCTAAATATATTTATTCATTTGTCTCTTCTATGTAAAGTATATTCAGTCAAGGTACCCTGAAATATAGTGGCTGGGAAGACGATGCATGGCAGAGGGTCAGTTAAACTATGTGATTTAATGTTTCCCATACACTTCAATTACACGATACAGGCACTTTAGATACTTGAGAGATCAATTTATAATAATTAATTAATATGTATTATTGTTACCACTTATTTAAATACCTTTATCAGAATTTGTATTTATTTAATACCTCCTATAATTAACAAATATGAATATAGAAATGTATGTGTATATTTATATACACATTTGTATCTGTGTATATCTTGTATAATTTGTTATAATAAAAACTATATGTCATCGTAAAGCTCCAGCAGAAGTGGAAGATGATTATTAATCAGGGGAAGGGATAGGCTTAAATAAGCTTTTCAAAGAGTTTGTCATTGTTATTGGTATTATCATTATTATTATTGTTTGTTTGAAGGACAAAAATTCACTCATTCATTCAAATATGTCTGTTTGTCTTTTAGACTTTTTGAATAACGTTACACACGGCAGCGATGCCATGGTCACTATAGAAACAGGTGCCGAGAGATGACATTATTAAAAAGGCGTAAACTCAGTGAGCCGGTCATTAACTCTTTCAGATGGGGAAAATAATGAAATACAACTGCGTGCACAGTTGTGCCTTTAGTCTGCTGATTTCAGATGACCATCATCGCGACACAGTTACAGCTGCTTTAAATGACTGTTTACCTGCTCATTAACTGACAGACCTGCGAAAGCAGACCAACTACATTAGGACTGATGGCACGCGTTTCAAATGTCCACAAACTTACAAGGCTAAGAAACATTTCACTTCAGCTTTTGTTTCACAAAATATACAGACATCAACGCATATCTCGGATAAGCTGCATACTCTTAACGGCCTTTGTGAAACTAAATTTTTAGTTCTTCGGACATTAGACACACAGACCTGGAAAGCCCGTCGTCCAGGAGCAGTGAGCTCAAAGCAGAAATTTTTTTTGGAGTCTTTTCTCAGGTTGGTGACCAGCTGTACGTTGTAATCGCTGATAAAAAATGAACCCTTCTGCTGTTTATCTGCATGGGAAGAGAACATACAGCAGGATGTAACCGGATTCTGTTTTCCCGACATATAATGTTTCCGCATACTGGCATTACTAACAAACCTTTTTCACTTCCAAAATAGTAGAATATTGAGTTATTCAGGACACACCATCTCTTTTGCCACTCCGGGCCAAAGAAGCTGTGGTCTGAAGGAAGAAACGCGTGAAAAATTACCATTACGCAGTTTTTTGACACAACATTTGCACAAAAAAAAGAGAAAAGAAAGGGGGATTATAAGGTGGTATACCTTTTCGTTTCTTCTCAAGGTAGCCTTGCTTCAGGATGTTGCTGAGGTCCTGAGCTGCCACCGGGGTGATGTCACCAAAGTCTGCGAGCACAAGCAAATCAATAAGCATAATTAAATGTAAAGTCAGAATACAGCGAGAAAAGCAGCAAATCCTCACATTTAGGAAGCTCAGATCAAAAATCTTAATGAAGTACTTTAAATCATTATTTTGTTTTTGTGAGTCAGCGTATTCTTTAATCAATAATTTGTTTCAGCACTTATATCTAATTAGCTGCACTTAACCTTTGTTATTCCCAGGCTACATATGTACACACAGACAGACACGAGAATATAAATTCTCTAAACCCCAACTCGGATCAATACATGTACAGTGCTGCTGAGCTCGGCAGTCCATTCATCTGCTCACATAACAATTTAATGACAGCAAACTTCCTGAGGGAATCCAGCAGCTCTTCATTTTTGCAAAGGCAAATTTCAAACATGAGAGGACAATAGCAGAACATGAAAGCCCTACGTCAATAAAAGCAGGAGTTTGGTAACGTAACGCTCTTGAAGAAGTTGTTTCATACTCGCTTTATGTGAGAAGGTGCAGTCATGAGTGATTCATCTTACTCTTCATGTCAGCTGCCTCAAGACATGCACTTTCAACCAGATGTTCCATGTTGAAGTTGCTGTTTAAGCGCTGACAAATATCTAATGTTTTACCTTATTTTCCAGCTTTCTTTTTTAGACTTGAGAGGGGAACTTGTCAGCCTCAAAGGCCATCTCCCGTCATGCATTTCAGTAAGACTACTTAGACTTTTTGAAGTTCTTCTGAATTAATTAGTGAAGAGTGTTGATGTGGCAGCAGGGGAAATGTGTAGGAGCAGCTAGAGCAGTGTTGTTCCAGGCCGTGGATGACAAGGGGAGTGCCTGAAGTGCATCCCACTCAGAATGGACCTGTTAAATCACTGGAAGAAGCCAGGCATGTCACAATTAGCTCATCGAGCTTAAACAAATAACACACCCCGAGACTGACTAAAAATCCCCCAAAAAGGAAAAACCCCAGGACCTGACCTGTGGAGCGCTCTCTCTCGGAGAGGCTGTTTACAGTTTTGTCTCTCAGTGAGTTCTGTCTGTACAACTTTGATCACGAAAGCAAAGCACAGCTCGAACCAGCGTTTCTGCTCGGCTGACATTCCAGACATTTAAATTCACAGTCAGCCAGCGTAAGATCCGATAACCCCACACTGCTTTGGTTAGTGGTCCTGACAGATGGGTGGGTCATGCCAGAGGAGCGCCTCAGACACCTCACAACACTAACACGCTCACATATCATCAGCCTGCCTTTGTGGCTGAACTGGCCGGTGACACTATAAATACAGAGGTGTTAAGGACTGTTTTGTCAAAGAGAGCCTGATTCAGTACATCATAACAAACAGCAGTCATTATGCTCCTCCACCTCATTTATCCGCCGCCACGTCCATTTTTTTTTTTATTTTCCTGGGGCCTGCTTCCCTGTTGCGGCTCACTTCTAATCCCCTCATCTGTCTGCTTCCCTCGCTCCTCATCTATCTCAAAGGTCGAGCTCGACTAATAGATGAGGAGGTACAAAAATCAACACAGGATCCCTCTGATCTGCTGGAGTCAATAAAGATTACACATTCATGTGTGTTAAATGCTTTCTCGCATGCTGACCTGACCTCACTTGACTGTCCTTTGCATGAGTCTTAAGCAGAGCGGGTGCAAACGTCACAAGCATGTACACAATAACCCCAGACTCTTCCACACAGTAGCGCAGGCTGAAAGCATCTGCTTTCACAAGTCCTTGATCCCACCCTTAAGAAAAGCAGAACCTGATTGGTCCTGGGTTAACAATGCCTCCTCCGATGAAAATCACACATTAACACCTCTTTGGGACCAATGTTATGTTAAATGGAAAATTTAGATGCAATGTTATTTGGAAACGTGTAATTTAGCACATAAAAAAATCCCCAAAAACCATCATGGTGCTTGAGTTTTGAGTTTGAGAACAGGCACAGAGAGACACATTAATGCATCTAATTAAGGCCTCATCAAAATCGCAGACAGACGGCACTCTTTCATAAAAATCATAAATTGCATTATCAATTATTCAGGGCAATGCCATGACTTCATTTTCATCCCTTTTGCTTTTTAATTAGCACCATCCACAGCTTTGGTATTGACATTAATTTGATGGCAATTTATTGATATTCCAGCGTAACCTATTTAGCTGAGTGCAATTACCAACAAAGGGAAGTGGATAGATGTGATGTTGGAGTCGCGTCCTATGTTTCGTAAATCAAGGTGAGGAGTTGCTATAGGCTCAGCTAACTGAATCTAACGGCTCTCAGCGGTCATCAGCGAGAGAAGATTTGAGTCACACCACTTCGTAATGGAAGGAAATAATCAATAGGAATTGGCCACGACTATGTGTTTAATTGATTCTGACAAAGGAACATCTCCATAAGCAAGCTGACCGGTGTGATGACAAGCGCTCTGTTCTGGTGCCGTCCTGAACTTCCGATAAAGTCGGAGGCAACACACAACAATGCTTCAGAGCTGCCAGCGGTTTGCCACAGCCGCAGCCTCTCATTTGGTTATTCACACTCCCTGAGCATGGTGTTATGAGCTCAGCAGTTGATCCCGCAAGAAAAGGCTGATTTATGTCAGCATGACCAGAGGGAGTTAATGTATTCTCTCATTAAAATCCACTTTAGTTAGGCTGAAAGTCAATCAAATGCTAGATAGAGAGTGAATCAAAATGAAGGGAAATGGTCTGGTGGGAGGACTGATATGTTACATTAGATCTAACGGTGGTCATAACGCAACAAAAATGGTATGAAAACACAAAAATTTGCTGAAGATATTGATGGTCCTGTAGAAATGAGCAGTTCCCGTCAGCATCTCATCTCTAAGACAGTAGGATGGCAGCGAGGCGTGAACAGACTGGCAGCGGACAAATGTGCCGTCAGAGGTTGCATCAACAGATAAAACATTTCATTTTATGTTTTCAAATTTGAAACACAAACATATGTGACCTAAAATGCGCAAGATCTGTTGCTGCTTCCCTTTCACATGGAAATGTCTTCTGGTAATGGGGCGTGATTTGGAGCTATAGAAAAAAAAAAAAGAAAAATCAAGTAATTATGACAATTTACCCTGTCAATCACTGGTTGCTTTATGCTCCTGCACTGCACCTCAAAAGAAAAGAAAAGGAAGGGAAGCCACATACAAATCAGGAAACCCATTTTTTTGTACCATTATACTGCATATTTGCAGTTTTTTATTCTAGTTTCTGCTATTTTTAAGTGGAAGTATGAACTCTGATATAGCTTTAACGTCACAATATTTCTAATACTGATTAAAGTTTTAATTATTTCTTGATTGTAAATCATGAACATCATAATTCTGAAAGCAGCAGATTCAGAGTGCTCATTTTGTATCTCCGAGACACCAAAGATATTCAATTTTACTTTAATAAATGACCTGGAAAAGCAGCTGGCATTTCGACATTAAAAATGAAAATCAATAAATGGATGTCTGCTTGTTATCTGACTTGTTTATCTGCTTCTTTTCATTCCTAACATCTAAATGCCAACAAACAGAGAAGGAAATTTGAACTGTAGATTGAAACTGGAAAACTGACACAGTGAAGCTATTTAATGAGCGATTTCTATCACAGTAAGTCAACTAAATTAATTAAAAAAATAAATAAGCATTTAATGTCAAAGTAGAGGGGAAAAAATGAACTATATAATACCAGTACATAACAGCTTTAATAGTTACAATGATGTAAAGTGTCAGTCAAAGCTATTACGGGGGTTAATACAACTGTGCCCAGAGGTGACTCTGAAGCGCGCGCCGAAAGAAAGTTATCGTATGTTTTCTTTCCCCTTTGCTTGGTCCTTGAGTACAGGAGCTTTCACAGAGGCTATCGATACAAGAGGTATTACACTGAATGCAGCATCGGGGGGCAGGACCTGACCCTCGCGTGAACCCTGCTGATGAGGTGAAACAGAAGGCAGAGAGAGGCTCCCCAGCCCTGAGGGGGCTTCGGGGAGGAATGCTGCTGATTCTACAGACAAGACCGCAATCCTCTTCGATACTGTCCTTGATTAGGAAAAAGGATTCACTCAGTGCACCTTCACCCACCGGTGCTCAATCTGTGCACAGGCCAAGCTAAATTGATGCATTTTTCCTCATTACAGTGGGAGGCCTTTGCTGCGTGTCCATATAGTGAGGCAGCCGTCAGAACTGAGAGGAGAGACTGAGAGGCACTGAGGTTAAGGGCAGAATGTCTTCTTGGCCCTCCTTCACTCCCCCTGATTTGATTAGGACTTCAGTCATCGATACATAAACCATGTTTAGAACCTCCTAATGCACGTGTTTGAACCAAAGAAAACATGCAGTGCATTATATCAGGCTGCATGATGACTGTGTCACCGTCTAATAATGTTTAATGGGACCAGGAATTTATGCAGAAGTGATTGTGATTTTTTTTTTCCTTTTAAGATCAAGGATCTCAATTTGATTAAATGTCAAATAAGACTTCTGAAGAAGGAAATACAAGTAAGTGACGTATTTAACACAAAACAGTAGAACTTTAAATAAAACAAAAATGTTCCTAAAAATATTCTTTTACATTTAAGTGATCTTTTGTCATTGGATCTGTTATATTGTAATGAAATATCTGGTATGTTTTTTGTTCTTTTTTTTTTTCTTTTAGGATTTGACTTTGACTTGATGCATTTTAGAAGGCGAAGAAAATGTAATTTCTTACTCATTCTCATCTCACTCTAAGCTTGGCGTTGCTCTGTCCTACATTTAAACGACTCAGGCCGGCCACTGTAAAGACACAAAGGGGCTAAATTTACAATGTGACATCAGCTTCCCCCTGGGCAGCCATAAGCAGCATCTACAGCGACCCTGAATTTCCCTTTTCTAGATTTACTACCACTATTCAAATGCTTAACTGCAGATACAATGATCCTCTAATCGCTGGGGATGGTTTTCAGCTGCTTCACTGACAGAAACGGGAAAAAAAAAACAAAAAAAAAAACACAGTAGTAAGAATATAAATCCCAGCAGTGGAGTTCGGGCCCACAGAGGAGCCTGTATATCGATGATAAAAGTGTGATATAATGCAGCCAGCTACAGCGCCTGAAAGGAAAATCCCTAACAAAACAAAAACTGCAGTTTTATTTCTTCATATTATTATTATTATTATTATTATTATTATTATTATTATTATTATTATTTTATTTATTTATTTTTAAAGATTACTTTAAATATAAACTGAATAAGGAGAATAAAAATTTAAGTGTGCTGTCTGAACGACATCTCACAACCGTAACCATTTTGCAAAAATTGCTTTTATTTTATTCGTTAAATTAATTGTTATATTAAAAGTAATAAGATACTACCATTCTGCGGTTCCTTCCATAAATCACCAGCAGGCCCACTCAGGCAACAAGTGTCAGCAAAAAAAAAAACCAACACAATATTAACAGGAAAATAAACGCCAAAAAACAAAAGGGTTTTCCTTCTAGTCGAAGATTTTAATTTAAAACATGAATTATTGTTTTTTTTATGACTTATATAAATCACAACAATTATTTCGATTAATTAATGATCAAGAGGTGTTGTTTGATTATATAAATTAAAGCCACAACATTGTTTAACCTGTTTTATTTAACCAGGTTTTAATTTTTTGCCCTGAAAAGTTTGACAAACTCACAAATACTATGATGTATTTTTTTTTCATGTTTATCCTGAGCAAATATTTGTTAAGATAATTTATTATTATTTACTTTAATATGTTGTTTTAGATAACAACTTAATCTAAATTCGGTGCTTCAATATTAGTATTTTCAACTACACCATTTAAAAACATCAAACACGAGAATAACATAATAACTGTAAAAATTGGTGTTTGATTTGTTTTTGTTTTTATTTTAATTTAGAATACACAAACTTTTTAAGACTCTCTTTATCTTACATTATGTATTAGTTTAAAAAACATTAAAAACTAAAAACTGTGTCAGGTTTGCAGAAACTTAATTCAAGAGGTAGAAAATCCACGTCTAATGACTGAAAAGTAGTTTTTACAATGAAAAATGTATAATAATAATAATAATATAAAAATATAACTGTAATCAGTCATCTTCAGGATTGACTAAGCTTTTAAAATCTTATATTTATTAATGCTTTACCATTTTATTTCAAAGCAACCAGAATTAAATCAATACAAACGGCAAGATTTACATCCATACATTACATTTTAAATATATATTTAAGTATATTTGTTTAAGTCATTCTACAAAATTGAGTCAGTTTAATTGTGATTAGTGCTGCAGGGAGTTTATATTCTGAAATTAATTATCTAAATGCATTTTTCTAATGGAATTAGAATTCTGTCAGGCAGGACAAAGTTGCTTTACAATAAAATGAGTTCTGCCATCTTCTGATCTCTTTGAGATAAGCTAACTTGCAGTGAGGTCAAAAAAAACAAACATATATATGTATATATATTTTTTCTTATTATATTATATTATTATTATATTTAATATATATATATATATATATATATATATATATTATTTTTTTTGTAAATAAGGAAGCGGTCTTGTCCCACTTGGCACACGCGCACGGTGGTGATTTTTCCCAGCCGTGCGGATGTCCCAGTGCAAAGAGAGAAGCATCCTGAACATCCTCAAATAAGTCCATAAGGGTATGTTAATGACCTTAAAGTGCTACATTACAGCAACAATTAAACCGAGGGCTCCCAGAGGTATTGGACGCTGCCGTGTCACTGTCTGTGTACAGGCCAACACATCTCTCCGATCTCCATTTATTTCCCTAAGAAATCAGCAGGGCCACCTGGGCTTGGCATTGAAACTTCATTCATCTCCAGAAATGGATTCCAGTGGAGGGCAAAATCAAATTCTCATTTGCAAGGCAGGGGAAGAAAGAGAGGGAGTGAATGCAGGAGGTACCTGGGAACACTAACCTCTCGGTGAACCCGCAGCATCTGATAGTTTTGCTATTTGTCTGTGACATTGACAGCTCCGGGGGAGATTAGGAGCCACCCTGCCCCAGCTTCCCACTTTGCATTCTGCCTATGTGCCTCCTTACAGATGGACGGCTGCACATTTACCATCGCCCGTTTTCTCTGGGTTTCAGCACTGCTCTGCACCAGCGGCGATGGAGGGATGTAATTATATGCAGTGCAACAATAAAACAAAGCAAATGAGGGGAGAGCTGCAACAGAGGGCTTCCAAACCAAGAGGACGCAAAAACTACCCGGTGTGGCTTTTGGTGGGGGGTGAAGCCAGAGATGGGAGTGATGGATGCCTTTCGGTTAAATACATCCAAATCCCCCCTTCAAGCCGCTCTCTTCTTGCCAGGCTGTGTGAGTGAGTGTGTGAGAGAGAGTGTACAAGATTAATAGTGTAAACAGCGAGGGAGAGAGGGAAAGAAAGGCAGCCAGGAGAGAGGGAGAAAGAAAAGACTATCAGCATCTGCAGCAGCGCAGTACCCCTCAGGGAATAGTGTGAACTTTTGAACCCTAATGGCGAACAGTCGCAGCAAACCACAGATCCTGCTCCTGCCGAGTAATGCACGTCTTCCTAAAAAAGCACATAGATAGCAAGTAAAGTAGGAAAGGAGAGGAGAGTGAAGAAAAAAGTGGAAGAGTGGAGATCATTAACATATTCCACGCTTGCTTGCAAACGAGGAGCTGCAATGCAAATGTCACAAAATCCATATACCGATGAATGTGGTAAAAAATGAATTGTGTCCAACCAATACAGTAGACGACTACCAGCGATTTTAGAGAAACTTCTTAACTGATGGATGTTCTGTGACTGCAAGGCCAATCTTTAACACATCTCTGGACGCACTGCAGACAGGTCACAGGTTGGCCAAGCCAGAGGCCGGAGGTCGAAAGTTCAGTGAGCGGGCAGACTGCAGCAAACTGGTCCACGGAGGGTCCCAAATACACATTTTAAAAGAGAAAAACTACAAGAATGACCACAAACTGGTTTATTCAGCAAGGCTTCAACTTTTTCGTTCTCTACTGAATACTTCCAGAAACAGACGAAGGACAGTTGGCACATTAAAAATGGCTAAATAACCCTCTAATGGAGTTTCAGTCTGTCAGCTGTGATTGTTTTACCTGAGTCTCCAGCCAAAAGGCCCAGGCATGCACCCACAAACACTTCGCTTTAAATGTCTTTTCAAGCTTCAGCCAAAATGAAAGAATTTAGATTTAACATTCTATTTACAAGCACTGTGTAATAACGTCGTTACTGTACATTGGCTCCTCATATTCAAATGAGAAATAGGCAATAGCGAGACAGACCTTCAAATTGGTTGTCCCACTGCGTGCCGGTGCCAGTAATTGCTTTAGGAAATTGGGCCGGCAAAGTGATCACTGACAGGAGTCACATTCCAGGCCTATGCATAAGAACAAACCCCCTTTAATTAATCATTGTGTCAATTAAGAGAGAAAAAAAAGAAATAATTTCCCAAAATTGTTCACGTCAAACTTTTAACCCACTATTCTATTTAACCCACTATTTTAACCCCACTATTCTATTTAACCCACGAGTGAGAACCCACTATGTTTAACCCACGAGGGGAACCCACGAGGGTGAACCCACGAGGTGAAACCACGCTGGGGAACCCACTAGGTGTAACCATCACGAGGGGAAACCACACGAGTGAACACCCACTAGGGTAGGGAAAATACCACGATGCGAGTGGAACCCACTATGTGAACCCCACTAGTGAACCCACCGAGTGGAACCCACTATTTTAAACCACTATTTTAACCCACTATTTTAACCCACTATTTTAACCCACTATTTTAACCCACTATTTTAAACCACTATTTTAACCCACTATTCTATTTAACCCACTATTTTAACCCACTATTCTATTTAACCCACTATTGTATTTAAACCACTATTTTAACCCACTATTGTAACCCACTATTCTATTTCAGCTTCCCCATTGTTGCTTTTTTTTGTCTCCCTTTGAAAGTCTGTAGAAATATGACTCCTGGTCCAACAAAACAGTGGACCTGAACTTATGGAAATAGTAACTGACACCATTTTTTCTGTTTCCATGCACTTAATATCTAAAATTAAACAATATTCTGACAAACATAAATGTGTATTTAATATGTCAGAATAAGTGAAATTTATACAGTATGTCAGATTGTACCAGTCACATGGTTAAAAAAAAAAAAACATTCACCACCCAGTACTGTACTGGTGGACGACTAGTGAAAGCATCTTTTTCATGTAGGTTCAGTGGTGCCTACAGCCACACCCGAGTAAATATAAACAACACGGTGCATGATCCTAGAATCAATCCAACCACAAAGAACAAGAGGGAGACGTATGGAAAGCGCCAATGTGACTGCATGTTTCCTGAAACAAAGCTCTTCCTGCAGTGCTCTGTCATCACTGCAGCTTCCCAGCAAACACCCCCAAGCACCCAGCAGTGCTCCCCAATCAAAGAAAAACAAACAGGCCATTTCAACTTCGTAAACTTGACCTGCAAACAGCATGAAAGGGCTAAAAGCCCCACATCTCCAGCTGTCTCCTGGGGTCTATTTGTGTTCTGCACTGAGGGCATGTGCGTGTGCTAAAGAGGTTTTGTACGCCAGAGGGAGAAATTTGTGCCTATGTTAATGTATGCATAATGTACTGGAATGGCATGATTGTGTGATGGTGGGAGTGGAGGGGGAAAGAAATCCTAAAAAATGTGTGCAAACCCCAAATAGCTTGGAGAGGTGAAGGGTAGACGGAGCTGGGGTGAGGCTGCAGGCGCGGTCAGGTCACCGGTGCGGTCGGCGGGTGAAACTCAGTTCACATTACCATGCAGACACCCAGGCCAACAATGGAGGCTCCATCTGTTCCTGTCAGCCAAAACAAATCTGGTGTCACCCAGTCCGCTGAAGACAACAGGCGCTTCGCATCTAATCAAACGGCGCAGGCTCCTCCTGTGTGTAAAAGCGCCCATCGACTTCACACTCACTCACTCTCTGGTTAGGGAACACAGAGCGGCGAAGGCAGGCAGTCGATTACCACGGGTCATACATTCTCCAAGTCACAAAGTCTCTTTTGTGTACAGTAGGATCCAATAAAATAATTAAAACGACAAAGATTCGATTTTCAACACTCCTCTTACATCCAAATCCTGTGACCTAAATCACAAACGCTGCTGAATGGTGCCACAGGAGAAGAAATAGAAGCTTTAAAAATCTAAATAACCTCAAAATTGCCATCACGGATAACTGTTCCTCCAAAAATGTCAGTGATTTCATTAAGCACGGATGCCATTATTTTCCAGGGACACCCCTTCTTCCTATGAAACAGACCGCCCAGCAGAAAAGCGTGAGCCATTTCTTTCAACTGGCAGTGAACAGAGAATGAACTCTGAACTCTGGGTGCCCTTTGAGTAAGGACACAAGCCATTCACTACACTAACATGGTTGCAGTCCCCGAGCAATAACACGCGCAGCACTGCAAGAAATATGTTTTTCTTACGAAGTCAAATGTCATGATTATTGATCCAACAGTAAGAAGAAAAAAAAAGAGTGGGGTTGTTTTTTTTTTAAATGTAGTTACTTAGCATAGAAGGTCATCAGTTTTAAATATTCAGAGGAAAATACAAGCAGAGGAGAAAATAGATCGCGGTGCATAATTGGATACTTCTCACATTTAACACAGACAATAGCGTGATACTGTGTGGGAGCTTTAACAACCATCATTTACCACAAAAACAGACAGAGAAATTTGTAGTATCATCGTACAGCCTTAAGGAACATTCTTCGCATTTCCCTTTTTTTAGGGGAGGTGTCTGTTTCACAGAGGAAATCTAACCTTATTTAATCTGAATTTTAAAAAAAGAATTACTGTAATGTCTTAATTTGGCTCATCTTCACAGCATCTGCCATGTTGCATCTATTTCTCAGAACTTGCAGAGAAAAGCAGAAGTTTTCTACTCTTGGCAGAACGTAAACCCCCAAATGAAGGATAAACCATAACTCTATTAGGCTGCCGACTTAAGAACAACGAATGTATTACTATTCCACAGGTGTTCTGCTTTACCCTTACAAGAGGAACCGGGAAAAAAAAAAACAAAAAAAAAAACAGAAGAGACGAGCACCTGAGGCAGCAGAGTCTGCAATGCCCACCTGCGGCATGTCACGTCAAGGGCTATTAGTTGGCACATAGAGTCAGAAAATACTAAAGGTCTGAATGGGAGGGAGGCATTAGAGAGAAAAGAAGATAGAAAGAAAGATTGATAAAGTGAGAGAGGGATGGAACACACATGGCCCCTCAGGTACAGTGTTGTATTTCAAACCCGATTGTGAAAGAATAGAAGGGCTCAGGGTCAATAAATCACTGCATTAGCCTGCAGCTACAAAGCCTCCTCTCTGTGTGGGCTGCCTCCTCGCTTCCCACAATCCATGCCCAGGCAGCTCAGAGGGACAGATCACAAGCTGAGCTGACGATCTGCCACTGGAGGGAGCTCTAGGTCACCGTTAAGGTCTCTCAAGTATCATGATACCTGCACACTGGCCAGGGGGCAGAGGAGGAGCCTCTTATGTGACTGGCAGAGAGGTAGGAGGCTGGTAGGGAGAGAAATGTCCCTGCTGGTGCCTGTTTTTGTTTTTTTTTTAGACCCCCCAATTAAGAGTATGTGCAACAATATTCAGCAGAATGGTCCACCTGCTCTTCCTGTGGTGAGGCATCGCTTTGCCAGTAACGTTTTTTTTTTCTCTTTACGGCGTTATCTTCTCAGTGACTCCTCCTCCTTTTTCTTTTTTCTTTGTTGATGCAAAATTGAGGCTTTTGGCAGAAACACATGTTCATAAAGATAATACAGACATGCGCATAGTGTTTGATAAAATTATAGCATCTGGACTGATGTTTACAATTTTTAGTTTTTCTAACAGCTGTAATAAAGAAAACGCACCTGGGCTTTCTGAGCTCTGTATAGTACAAACGCCCTCAAAAACACCGACACACACATAACCACGGAGAGGACTGTGGTTCACTCACACTCAGGGACTCCGTCGTCCTGGTAGTCAGAGGCTACAGACGCGTCATCTGAAGGGGCAGATCGACCCAGACTGGAACTGCGGTTGTCGTCAGAACCGTCTTCTTCCCTGAAATCCACTGAATATGCAGCTGTTTCAAATAACAAATAACAGTGGCTGGATCAAGTAGGACAAGACTTGAAGGGCTTCTTGCAGCACATGATAAACCTGACACAGATGAAACAACACTGCACTGACACAACATGATACTTTAATGGTGAGGCTCAGAAGACACTTTACGTACATCGTGAGGGGAATTCCTGAGGATTTCTGTAAGAAAAAAGAGCACAAATTAAAATCTTTTGCACTGAAGTCAAATATTTCAGTTCTTTTATTTGTCATACAGCTTAGTTTTAGTGCTAAAATGTTGTTCAGACCACATAAACCACACATTTTCTGTCCCAGAAAGGCTTTTAATCTTGCAGTGCATCCAACACTAGTTTCCTGTGTTAACTATCACACTTCTTGTGAGAGTTTCACTTGTGTGGGTCTACTGCTGCTTGTGCTCGGTAATTAGTCTTTGAACCAGAAAAGGTTATGCCATGACTCTTATGCAATAGGGACTTTATAATAACAATACACAAGATAAACAGTGACGTCTTGAAGGTGACGCTATTAGCCCAAACACGTTCATGCAAATATAATTTTGCAAACTGTGTTTACTAAAGCAATTGCGCCTTCACTATACTGTTACAGCGATGGCATTTCTGTGCCTCTGATTTAACAATGCGTGGAAAAGTAAAGGCCTGCCTGGTATGGAAGACTCGGAAGTTATACAGCAGGACCTGCCGAGTCTCTTCAGCAGTCTCACTCAGCTTCTCATCTTGGAGGACGTCAGATACAAACAGCTCGCAGTCTGAGGAGTGCAAAAGCATAGCGGACAGGATAGTGAAGCCTCTGCAGGGTCACAGAATCCAGAGAAAACATGACTCTTCAGGCTGAGTGGTGCCAACCGAGGAACACAAATAAACCCAATAACAGGGCAAAGCGGAAAATGGTTAAGTGCTTCTGTCTTGAATTTAATAAATTACATGAGATGGATACATATACATGTACAATTCTGTGCTTAAGTCTTAAGCATCCCTAGTTTTGTTGTTTTTTGACTATCCATATTCCTTTTTCAGTCTCTTTATTAAGATAAACATAAAATACACTGATAAAAATAGAGGTAGACCTATTAATCATTTTACAATAACTGAATCAGCCATAAAAGAAAACAGGATAATATGTACACAAACTAAAGCCACACAATGCTGAGAAAAAGGTAAGATGTTTGCACTATTAATTAGGACTTTATTTTGTTTATGTGTAAAAGAGCAGGATTCTTGTGTTTTCTTTTTGTACTTAAAGAAACTGGAAAATAAAGATTGATGTCATGAAAAGACTGATTAAAAACAACAAGACTAAGGATGGTAAAGACTTCAGGACGTGAATGTATATCTATGTAATAAAATAAGGTTAACCAGAACAACCATAAACATAACTTGTTTCTACAGCAGTTATTTGATGATTTGATTTATTTTAAGAGGTTCAAGGTCGGCACTTCTCTTTTCAAAAGATGTTATTTCGTCAGTACAGTATACATAATTCAGACATTACTTGCAGTCATTTAAAGTCAAACAATGTCCTCAATGGAGCCAAGGCTTTGCTGAATTTGTTGGTTGCTTCTGTTATGATCCTTGGTTTCCTGCCTTTGCTTCTTATCTTACCACTGAACTGATTTATAAAGCTAATGTTCATATGGTTTGAACTCCAAGAAAGAAAAAACAAAATATACAGAGATAAAGAAAGCAAAGTACTGTTGTACTAAAATCAACTGCAGACCTAATATGAAGACAATAAACCAAGGAGATTCACCCTTATGATCACGAAGACAAAACCGGTTGGGCCACATCGCTTATCTGATTCCATTTCTTTATGTCCCCGCCACTACATTACACAAATAAACCGGTATATGCAAATGTTCTCTTAAAGGCCATATTCATTGGCCCGGCAGTGCATGCAAATGTGGTAACTGCCCTGGTGCTGCCATGGCATTTACTGAAACATCTTTGCCTCTCTGTAAAAGTGCACAATACAATGTTTTCAAAAGTCACTTCCAAGCGCTACACAGGACATAGACTCAAGACGATAACGGAGCCACATTTCAGTTTCTACTTGTGAGATAAATGTGTTTCTCTGCAATGCAGCTCCACAGTTGTGCTGTTTCATGATTATATGATTTAAAAAATACACATTAAGATAGAGACGTTACCATCCAAGAGCCTCCTGATGTCGTTTGGGATAGTCCCCATCCCTGGCCTTCACCTGCCCAACACGGCTGTCTTTTTCTCTTGACTGTTTTTCTAGAAAGGGCAGCCTAGGTACATCCAGTCTCTGTCATATTGCTACAGCTCCATGATAAAAACAGCAAGAGCTTGGCAAACACCCCCACACATCCACTCACAGATCAACTGGCATGCTTTCCAGCCACCTGTGCCCTTTTGCACAAGAAACTTACTTCCGTGCATGCATCTAGATTTGCACAAAATGGGGAGGAGCAGGTGCAAAGATGACAGCTTCCTCTGCAGTGTGGTTTCGCAAACGTGGCTCATGGGTTTGGCTTATATGAGAAAAGACTTCTGACTTAAAATGTTGCAGAACGAACCCGAGTTTACCATCATCAGGAGTGCCTTTGAAGGTTGAGGAGCCCAAAAACACTACCTGTCAATAAATAAACACAATCTTATCTATGCAGACAATTCTGCTCAATTTGAGGATTAGTGATTTCTAAACTTGTAAAAAAAAAAAAAAAAAAAAAAAATCTTTTTAACCTAATTCAATATACCCTCAAGCCTGCTGAACATGAGAATCCCCACCAACTGTAAATATGTTGCTCCTTTGCTGATCTTTCGCTGCCACCACACTGCAAACATACTTCGGAAGCGCGGGTTTGTAATGTGCAGAATGTTTCAAACGAGTGACATGTTTGGACTGCAATCAGGAACGCCGCCCATCCCCCACCAACACTTTTACTATGAAGCTATTCTTTTATGTTATGTGCAAAATGTGGTTTGGCATTTCTTTATTTTAAAAAAAGCATAACTTTCCCTAAAGAAGATGCCATAACGTCTTGCTTCGTAAATTAGAAAGCAAGACAAGACAAAACAAGCTCACATTTACTCACATTTTGTTTGACCACTCATTCAGTTTATTCACTTAAAACAGTGTTCTTCGACCCTGATCCCCACAACCCACTGTCCATGATGTAGAAGTGGCTCCAACACACCTGGACCGCGATGACAAGCTTAAGGTGATCCGTTTCGGTGTGTTTGAGCTGGGAAACATCTCAAACATGCAGGACAGTGAGGACCAGGGTTGAAGAGCACTGTTTGAAGTGATCCCAAAAGCTCTCTTTCTTGTCTATTGTTGGGTAACAGACGGCAACACAGGTGCAAAAATCTATCACTTCTTACTATAATGCAGTAATTTAATGCATTGCTATCAAACACACATTACTCCATGCATTAGTGCATTTAAACCCACATTTAAGTGTTCTGTTTTTTTTATTGTTAGTTTTTTTAAGAATTCAACGCCATACGACATTCAAACACCATGTAAATGAAAATCTATAAAATAATCAGTTATTTCCCTTTGCTGGATTTCAGAGGTTGACATAAAAGGAGTAAACAGGTTAAATATCCAACCACACCACAAAGTTTCTAGCCACAGCGATGCTGGTGGGATCCGTGAAAACAGCCACTGACCCCCAACCACCACACCAGTTTCCATCTACAGAGCCATCTTCCACACAGGGCCGGACATCCCCCCACCACCAGCTCTCACTGTGCAGGTTATATTGCCTTCTTGTTGTTGTTGCAGTTAACCCAGTTAACTCACCTAAACCAGGTAACTCAGACTCACCTAACCCAGTTAACTCACCTAACCAATTTATACACCTAACCCAGTTAACTCAGACTCACCTAACCCAGTTAACCCACCTAAACCAGTTAACCTACTCACCTAACCAATTTATACACCTAACCCAGTTAACGCAGACTCACCTAACCCAGTTAACCCACCTAAACCAATTTAACACAACAAGTCAACCCACACTCACCTAAACCAGTTAACTCAGACTCACCTAACCCAGTTAACTCACCTAAACCAGTTAACCCAGCCTCACCTCACCCAGTTAACCCACCTAAACCAGTTAACCCAGTTAACTCACCGGTGGCGGCGGTTTGCTTTGAGGTTTGAGGCCGTTAGCTGGCTAACTAAATTAGCGGGGTCAGGAAGGCAGATCGCGTTTGTCCTCAAATGTTTTTCTCCTTTACGTCAAAATATCTTCTACCTAATGTCACAATAAACATAAACGACTAATAATCCAGGAGCTCTTTTTCTTCGTTTTACGGGAGCTCTGTGTTCACCTGCTGAGAAGCTGCGTTCACGGACCTTCTAACCGTTATGTCTAAAACAAAATAAAGTTGTAAAATCAAACAAGGCTAGTAATGCTCATTTTTACTTGGACATTCTACAAATTTACTCTATTTATATATATTATTATATTCATTCTACAAGTTTACTGACTTTACTTAACATACTTATGATTTCTACATGATATGTATCGCATTTTCTAAAGAAAAAGCCTATGATCGTTTTATTTTGTGCACCTGCAGTTTTTTAGGGTGATGCCTTCCAGGACCGACTATTTGCAGCTGCAGTAAAATTGTAAATTTAAAATTTACACAAAAGCACGATGATGGGATAAAAACGGATTCTCTGTGGTTGGTGGTTTGGCGGTGAGCACAGCTGTGATGGTGTAGGTTTTACCACAGTCCAAAAACAAATATGCTAGGCAACTGGTTATTTTGAATTGCCAGTAAGTGTGAGCCTGGGTGGTTGTTTGTCTTTGTGTGGCGCTGTGTATTTCATCCTGTGACAGCTGGGATAGACTCCTGCAGACCCCCGTGACCCCAGACGGAATTTATGCCAGAGTGGAAAATGAATAAATACATGCAGTCAGGATTACATAACCAAACTGCAAAAATAAGCAACGGTAGTAGCCCAATTTTTATTTCCTAAAATGAGCAAACACATTATATGTTGAAAATAGCTTGATTTGTAATTACCTCTTTTTAAATGGTCTTTTTCCTGTAGTGCAAAGTAACTAAAATGAATTCTCGCAATTATTTGATAATTTGACAAAGAAAATTGCTGCTCCTGCACATGCCTACTATTATGCCACTTGCATAATTTCTGAAATTATCATTCATCATTTAACTAGTTTTTAATCATGTTATGTCACATTGAACAGACAAACACTTGAGCCAAGTGCTACCTTGCATCAAGTCTGTAAGCTCATCCATGCAGCCTGTGAGTAAAACATCAGTATGCAGCAACAAAAAAAGAACAGCATCTGACATGTGCACAGCACAAAATGCACTTGCAGTTTGTTCCAAAAGTTTTAGGATAACTCTGCTTCACCAATACTCAATGGTCAATAAGCCAAATATATTTTGTGTGTGTTAAAAATGTTTTTAGATGCTTAAAAAGAAAACCAATCTCAAAATGGAGATGTTGCAGCTGCATACATCTTTAAGTTGCATGTTTTTAAAATCAGATTCTGCTTGAATTAAATATATTCAAAATATTCAGTATTCCTTTGTTATTTCATTCATTAATTTATTTAAATACATGTGATTGTTTCACTAATTCATTCAAATTACGCTTTTTTAGTAAATTGACCCAGTCCTAAAAATAACAACAAATTGGGTATGTTTAAGATGTCTGACAAGAGAACAAGGACAAATAATAATGGCATGGATGCAGTTGACAATATAGTTAAGCATTGAATGATCCTGTCAAACCGAGTATCAGAAAGTCTCACTGGCTGTATAAATCTACTATTTCCACGGTGTTTGATTTTGGTGGGAAAAAAACTAACAAGGATGTTTTAGAAAACATATGAATGCCCTCCACTGAAATGGGCCCTCGCTGACTCTGACAGGGCATGGATCAATGCTTTAGATTATCCGTAGAGGGTGAACGGCAACGGGCTGAACTAGACTAGGCATTTACACGCACAATTGGCATGTGCAGGAGCAGCAGTGATAGCAGCAGTAATGCTGATAGTGTTCATTGATCCTTTATTACACAAACAACACAAAGGAAGCAATGCAATAGCACCAAGCTCATGGATAACGATGACCCTGGAGAAACACACACGACTGAAAATGTTTCAGAAATCATTGTTTCTCTAGCATTTACATAAACAATGTACCTGTTGCTGAATTGTTTTAAAGAATAAATAACACTGTATTGATGGGATAAGCAGTAGAGCATCACTTCCACGTGAGCTATATTTTAAACTAATCCAACTATTTTTTTAAGTACTTTGTGTTAAACGTTGTCTCATGACGGTCTGGTTCCTTCATCCCTCTACAGGAAGCCACAGGGTCAGGCTGAGTTGAATCCCATGTCAGGATTGTCCCCATGTTGACCTGAGCCTGACTGGCCTCCCAGCAAAAAGCCCCTGTGAAGGTAAGAGGAACTGGGGTCCCCTCCCCTGGAAAAGAGGTTCCCTCCCCTTGACAGCTCCACAGAGCCCCAGCCACCTGCCTGCTGGGTCAGCCCCATATGAAAAGGGAAGCTCTTTGTAATCTGACGGGGATTACACCACCCAACAATGCACCACTGAAAGAGCGACAAAAGCCCTGTATCAAACGCCGCTGAGGGGGAGCAAGGCTATGATCTCCCGCTACTACCAACACTGACTGCTCCGCCACCTCTCATCTCCCCAAGAGGCTCTCCCCCTTTAGCATTTGTTGCCTCGATCCTCTTTCTGCCCTCTCATCTCTGGGATCTGGCCTTTTATCAGCGCATTCCTTTTCATTTGCATTGCAGTGCGGGGAGGGACAGCGGGTCTCTCTGATCTGATAGCGCCAGGAGAGAGTCAGGAGGATCCTCAGGGCATGAGGGGTGTGTGTTTGACTTTATGCATCCTGTCCTGCAAACACGCACACACTGCATTCTCAAGATAGGCAGGGACCTTTCCGCAGTCCAGCAGGACAAATCATGCCTGTCTTTCAAGTTCTGTTTGTAGAAAAGGAGTTAAAGTCTCCAAAGACTCAAGTTGGAAATTATTAGAAAAGCTTCAAAAGTGATTTTATTAAAAGGGCATTCAACTGTTACAGAATGTGCAAAACATTGAATCATGAATCACTCTACTCTGATGCTGTTCACGGTGAAAAGATCTCAGTCGGTGGTCGAAGGTGACCCTAATTAAAACGTGTCCCAGTATTTTCCAGCCCTTGATAAATAAAATAATAGGTGTTTGAGCTGATTCTAAAGGGTGTGTTGTAAATGTTTGTGTTGCTGGAGGAGATAATAAGGGATGGTTTACCTTTCGGATTTCCTCAGAATCATTGTATTCCAAACCTGCCCACTGATCAAACATGTGTCAGCGTAGGGGGGCTTCGGTGGCAGCGTAGTTAAAAAAGAAAACTGCTGATAGATTGAGGACACACAAGACAGAGGAGCAAGCGTGTCGCACTAAATCTACAACCTTCAGCCAACCTCACATTGACTGGCTCTGAGAGTTACCTCAGCTTGTACTCAAATCAATGTTAGGCTTGAAAGCATTGAATGGAAAATCATTCAAATTGTATTATGTTAGAATATATGAGCCATTTCAAAATATTAATTCAGCATTATTTGAGGTGTCTGTTAAGGATGGCGGTTACAGCTAGCAGTGCGTTGGCTCCACTGAGTGATTACACACCTCTATTACATGTGATATATGAATGTGGAAGAGGGACCCATTTTTCATTACCAAGACATTGTCCCTAGAGGGAGTTGTTAAAGAAGAATCTATGAATTATCCCTCTGGAACAACTGGCCCTTGTCATAAGCTGAGAAGAGAGGAAAGGGAAAAGGGAAGCACAGCACTATTAGGATTGAGAGACTTGGAAGACGGCAGAAGAATGTGTCTGCCTTTGCATGTAATCCTGCACACTGCTGCCTCTCCCCCTGTCCAGTTAATTGGAATACAAAGCAGAGCAGGGTCGATGAGAGAGGATGAAGGAGAGGAGGAGAAGGAGGAGGGGGGTAGTAGCTGCTGTCTGTCTCCAGCAACCTTCACTGCTCGCTGGGAATTGACTGGGAAACCAGCAAGCGAGACCGACACACTGTCACTGGTAAAATGAACTGTCACCTTGCATTTCTCAACCTCCTCGCAGCATCGAATTGGCCGCTTTGAATCATGTGACGTGACACTGATTGAGTTCTGGTTTTCCCCTCCTGGGCTCTAAAGGAAGGAGCCGGTTTAATTTCAAGTGTGCAGGCTCTCCATACAGAGTATCAGCTATGGGCAGAGCAGTGTCTGAGCAGCAGGGATCACTTCAAACCCCAGATCCGCACATCAAACCTTTCACAGTCGCACTATTCTTCCTCACCACCCCTCATTATTTCATTGCACTGCTTCGTTACTCTGCTCCTCAGCTAGTCTTGTTTTTCTTACGGTGTATAGTCATGGTGGTCTGACAGGCACAGAGAGGAGGAAAACTATTAGAGGTAGCCATTTGAATCCTGGAGGCAATCCCAGGGAGTATTAAGACGTTAACCCTGGCCAAGTCACTTGTCCCCCTCAGTTACTATGCTGATGGAGTAGGGAAAGGATCCAGTCGCAAGGGGGACCCAGGAGACAGAAGCGTCAGGTCAGCTGGCGCTTCCAGATCCAATAGAGCCTGACTCAGATGGGGGATGGTTGTCAGGAGTCTCGTAGGCTGGGTTATAAAGAGGCTCAGTGCCAAGACAAAGGAGTGTGCCATTCATACCTACGTAACATCCCTCCACAAAGCCTCCGTTACAGACAAAAACATGTTTAATAGTCATCCCTTTATTAAATTAAAACATGGTATCTTAATGCTCTGTTTATTGGATTTCCCTCACACATCTTGGTTAACAGGTACCAGAAATAACTCATTTTATTTTCTGTTACTCAGAAATTATCAAATAAACTGTCAAAAATAAAAGATCAAAGTCAATTCAGATTTCAGTCCTGTTGATATTGAAATAAAATAAAAGACATGTTTGAAGAAGCGGAAGAGAGCTCATTCGTCCTGGACAAGTATTCAAAAGACGTTGTGACTGGAGAATAAAGCTCTTTATTATTTCCCACGTGCAACGGTGACGTCGTCAGATGTCTTGCATTGTCCAACCAACAGCCTGAAACCAAAGATGTTTAGTTTTTATTCTCATGGCTGACTAAGACAATAACTAGCTCTTCACACACTGTACACAGGAACCAGCAAATACGTTGACACCTCTTTAAAATATATATAAAATTAATATTGAATCATAAGAGCTACCAGTTAGATAGCTATATGATTTATGACTTTTTTATTTCCTTTTTAAACAAAACCAGTTTAATACTCACGTTTTTCCACCTTGAATCAATGTCCTATCGAAACAAAATTCACCAGGAGTAAAAACAAAATCATAGAAATAGGTGGGAATTAAATATGTATATCTTTGAGATTGTCTAATTTGTTCCTTTTTATACATATTTTGGGATTTTATCAGCAATTCAAACTGCACATTTCTCTGCTCAGTCTGCACAAACAGCCGTTTTTGATACCTGCCATTAAAAATCACACCTCTCTGGTATCTCTCAGATGACCAACCCCCCGTTCTGCCTTGAATACTGTATCTAGTTTTTTCTTTGAAGCCCAGGGGCCCCGCAGAGTGACATGCGACAGAGGAACTGGTCGAAACCCGAGGAAGTGAGCCTGGCAATAGACTTGTAAAAGAGCCTGCAACAACTGCAAGCAGCATGGGGTACAAACAGCACCAGGCTGACCTCAAACAAAATGCAGGGAGGGGGGGTGCAACCGGCTGAAGATGTCGAAGAGGAAAGAGAGCTTATCTGTGTTGGATTTATTAACTGTTGTCATGTTTGTGCAGTCAGGTGTTTGTGATTACATATGTGTCCATTAAGGGATCTTCTCTGTCTTCCTTTTATGTTTATTAACTGTGTTGTGCTCCTCTCCTCTCCTTGCCATACAATCTCCAACAGAAGGTGAGGAGGGCTACGCTGATCGGAAGGTGAAAAACATCCTGCACTTCTCCCCCAGCTGAACATCTGTCTTCCCGGTGTTTGCTGCAGCACCAACTCTGACACCTCCAGATGGAGAGCCTGCTGGGAGCGCTGAGGTATTACCCACAGAGATGGCAGGGATCACACCCCTGGAATGAAGTCCCACACTTGTTTTCTCCACTGTTCCCTTTTTTTTTCTTGATGAATACATCACATCTCACTATATCCATTGTCGCACCCCTAGTCTCTGGCCTTGCAACTTATTTAAAGAGGAGGCTTTTGGCTCGCAAAGAAATGCAGGGCATCAAATCGCTGAGCCTTCTCTCTAATTTACAGAAATGGGTTGTATGCTATTTCAACTGTAACTTCTATTTGAGGAACTGTATTAATTTTTAATACAGTTGTGAAAGAACTGCATACTCATGCAGATATATTTCAAATGACTAATGATTTCCATTTCCTAAAAACATGCTTTTCACTGGCCTTAAAGAGATTAAACTTCGCACAATCTTGAATATAGTCTAAATGGTCAAAAACCCTATTAGTCTCAGTATTAAAGGCAATACCTGTAAAAATGTAAAGCAAAGTGGGCCGAACTTTTACCTCCCTGAGCCACTGATGTCTTGACGGATTGGCTCTGCATTCATTTGTGTCTGAACTCTGCATGAACCTCAGCTTTGGAAAGAAGGACATCCACAGGCCAGAGCTGTTGGGGCAGAAACTGTGTGTGCAAACCCAACACCCAGAGCAAATATTGAAACTGCTGCCCCTTTACCATCAGAGGAAGCAAGGTGGCCAGGCCCTGAAAGGCTGAAGGTGAAGCCACAATAGGCACTAGGATGATGAATGAGCAGCTTGTTTTTTGCGTAAAAAGGGATTTGTGTTTAAAAACGTATCTAACTTAAATCATGAAAAATACTGTTTCAATGGTTGTCAGCTGCATATAAGTATAATTTGGGTAACAAATCAAGGCAGAGACCTGGCTTCCTGGAGTTTGTTGTCATGTTTAGAGCCCCTGGAGGTATTTGGAGGTGAAAAGGTCACTCTGAACCACCCCATGTGTTGTATAAGAGTCCTCTTGTCACATTATGCAAGGGGACATGGGATGAACTATTTATGGAGATTATTATATAAAAAGCTTTTAATTCTAAACAAAAAATGTCTTCAAATGTCATGATTGTTCTGGATATTGATAGTCAGTTACAAGCACAACAAACATATCTCTTTTTTTTAAATTTTATAGACTTTATTATACTAAATCGTTTAAACAATTGTTGGGAAATACCCTGTAAATAAATAGTGCAAACAATGACACTGAGTAGGTCAGTGCTCCAACACAAAACATGGGTTTATGATACACAGACGAAAACACAAGAATAGATAAAAACATTTGTAAAAGTTTAGTCAGCATCCAGTTGAGACAGACATACCCTGTTTATACCTCACAAGTCCACAATCGTTTTCACAGTTTTTAGCCTGGAATGGTGCAATTCAGAAGTGGAAAACTGTTCAGGCCTCCACAGCCATATTTTTTTTAGAGTAAATGTTCACAGTTTTTTCTCCTTTGCTTTTGGAGAAGTGTCAGAAGCGGAGAGATTCTCCGCGGGTGCCGGGGTGCTCCCCAAAACGCGTCCGAGCTTCTCCCTCTTCTTCTGCTTCATCCTGCGGTTCTGAAACCAGATTTTCACCTGCGTTTCGTTGAGCTCCAGGCTGGCCGCGACCTCCACCCGCCGTGCCCGCGTCAGGTATTTGTTGAAGTGGAACTCTTTCTCCAGTTCCGTCAGCTGCTTGGTGGTGAAGTTGGTGCGGATCACGTTGTGATGACCGGGAACACCGAACTCCGACACGACCGCTGCGGGGAGAAATGGATGAATGGTTGATGGAGAAAGAAATATGGAATTCGTGGAGCTGAAGCATGGGGATAAGAGATGGGAAAAGTAAAATAATGAATAACCAAATTAATAAGAATTTAAAAAAACAACAAACGTTCAGTTGGATTGGTTTTTACGCATGTAGTTACGCACACTGCTTCTCCTGGGTCCTCTAACAGCACAACTTTAGGCCACAATCCACAACAAACCTGTTTTTGGAGGATTCCTCTTCACTTTCATCCAGTCGAATGTTTTTGACGATTCATCCACAAGCTCCAAATCCTTCTCTTTACACTGGGGCGGTAACCTCGCATAAACACTTTCTGAGTAGTCTTGCTGCCTCTGATCCCCGCTGCCAAAATGCAAATACTGACTGCTCGGTGCAACCCCAGGCCCACAGCCTTCCCCTCCATATGGAGCCATGTTTGTTCCGAGGGGTGAAACCTGTGCGTGGATAAAGCTCCGGTCCTGGTCGGGAACGAGCCCGTACTGGTGATGTCCGTACTCCAAAGGTGACCCGTACATGGGGTTCCCCGGGGCTGAAAACTGCAGATCCAAGTTGACGTGGGTCTGCTGGTGTAGAGGGACGCTCGGAGTCTGGTGGGGCGCAGAGGTTGTGGCCACTAAACGACCGTCCCCTGCATAACTATCACTTGTTGCGCAAGAGTTGGGCGACACGTATCCATGATTTAAGTTGGGATATCCGGCCTTGGCACTGAAAATATTCGCTCCCCGGTTGCAAACAGGGTAATCTAAGTAGGAGTTCATCCTGAACCTGGGCCTGTGATTTGTTCACAACCGATCAAGACTGAGCAGTCATTAATCGGTGCTCCCTTTGCCCTAACCTTAGGTAGTATGTCAAAGCTGTAAAACTGCCTTCCACTCTCATATCACCTTCCTGACACACCATGTGACCTGCGGAACGCCAATGGCAAAAGACCTACAGCACTCTGTCAAGTCTGCAGGCTCGTCCATCAAACGGCTCGCATTTACATGACAAATGCTTCAATCAAACTCTCTCATCCATCTGATAAGAACACAAACATAAGGGCACATTTGCAGGCTGCAGTGCTAGAGGGGCTCCAAATAACACAAAAATGGCAAAAAAAAAGGGAAGAAATTGGTGTCGTTTATAATAATAATAATAATAATGCCCAAAACATTTGCGGTGTTTTCTGTTGATGTTTTTGAGATATTTTGTTTATCTGCGCTTTAATTTAGGTTATTTCTCATAAAGGCCAATACAAATAGTCAGGTTCAATAATATTAGTATCAAAATCTATATTAGCTTATTATTAAAATATTTCCTCAGACTTTGGACAGCAAGACGTTTGCAGACAGATTCCGATTCAGGCAGGAAATAAATTGCGCAGTGAATTCAGTGATCCATCATGCCTCTTTTTAAAGACTGACAGCTTGTTTGGCCCATTTTGTCCGTAAATGAACAAAGAAATGCTTAAGAGCCATACTCTTTTTCTCTTTCCTCTTTCATTTCCCCCCTCGCTTGAGAGTTAAAGACATAGAGGTAAAAACCTCCCAACACTTTTATATCTACACTCATCAGAAGGCGCCCTGTAATTAAAGAAAAGCTATGTCATATTTAAATCGTCATGGATAATAAACAAAAACATGGTCGGGTTTTTTTTTCTTCTATGGCCTAAATAACAGTTAACATTTTGAAGTCATGCACTCAAATGAAGTAAATGTGAGGATGCCCATCGCAAAAATTATCAGAAAACTCACTAAATACAGATATGTCAAATGCAATAAAAACAAATCGAAACTAGCATTTTGATTAATCAGGCCAATACTTAAATAATAAAGACGCATGTGTGCCAGACATGTGTGCGTCATCTTCAGGATACTGTGCTACAGATGAGTCAGTTTCGGAGCTTGCAGGATTCTGTCCTGAGTAGTGCAGCTCTGAGAGAAGTATGGGCGGTTCAGATCATCAGCTGCCAGGTCTGGGTTTATGCTGTGCGAGGTGTCCTGCGTGTCATATTGCACATCAAACTGCGGGAAATCCGCAGCTGGGTATTTAGAATAAGTTGGCGGGTACGCCGGTTGGGCCTGCGGCTGCTGCTGCTGCTGCTGCTGCTGGGACTTGAGCGGAGGAGAGGCCTGCTGGTAATCACCGCCCAGATGGACGTAACCCAGGCTAGCCAGAGTGGGGCTGCCCGCCGCGGAGGGGGAGGACTGGGGAGAGCAGGATGCGGCGCTGAGGCCCTGCGCTCTCTGGTCCTTCTTCTGCTTCATCCTTCGGTTCTGGAACCAGATCTTGATCTGCCTCTCGTTGAGGTTGAGCAAGTTGGCCATCTCCACCCGCCGCGGCCTGCACAGGTAGCGGCTGAAGTGGAACTCCTTCTCCAGCTCCACCAGCTGCGCGCTCGTGTACGCGGTGCGCGTGCGCCTGGAAGCCGGAGTCGAGCCTGCACACTTTTCGTCGAGAGAGCAACCTGAAGAGAAAAAAGTGGAGAGCATAAACCACGTCCAACAGTTAGCAGGCATAACATTAAATTTTCTTCCAATGAGTTTCAAACATGTTTACTGGCAGTTTATGGATTATTAATCACATGTATTCATGTTAGTTTGCAGAATGAGATGCGTGAAAGATTAAAGGCAAACGTGGCATACAAATAAGTGTAAATACATTTTAATGAATACCATACACATGTAGAGGGACAAAAGGGGAAATAAATAAATATATAAAGAAGCAAAATTGAATTAGACTATGCAATTTCTAAGGAAATTACCCTGCAGTTGCTGCTTCTGCTCGTCCCTGGTTTCTTGTCTGTTGCTTAAAAGTTTAACGTTTATTGATAAGTCTATAAAGGTGCGTCTAAACGACCGTACAAGTGAGACGCAGCTGCAAGCGCTAAGTGGTTCCTATGGTAACGGGTTCTGACTGGCACTTGAGGTTTCCATGGTGATGTATAATGGAACATTGCATCTGACTCATATTGAAAATGCATTCAAATTGTCTCAAACCCCAGCTGTTTAAAGAGAAACCACAATTCTAAATCAGATTTCTTTGCATCCATTAGGAGAAGACATTTCTGCGCACATCAGTGTGACATTTGTGGCTGGAGAGTAAATATTATCAACATACAGACAAGTGAACACAGAGCAAGTTTTCAAATTCATATAAAGTACTTTTCCCGTTTTTCACTGGATCCCATTAGCCTGCTGGGCAACTATCCCTCATTTTAAGGTTTCTAGCCAGAAAAAAGTTGTGCTATTTATTAATTTGTTTATGTTTAAATGATTGATTACTTTTTATTTATTTTAATACTTTCATTTTAATTACAGTATTAAATTAATACTTTTAATGTTTTTTTTCTCTTTATATATTAAATCCCAACCATGAGCATCAAACCAAGGAGGCCTCCACTGGGACCTTTAAAAGCTGAAAAAGAGTAAATGTGACTCCTGAAGGGTCGTTGAAGAGAAATTGAACAAAAGTCTATCTTCTTCATTTAGAACCCCTTTTTTTCCTTTTTATTTAATTTAATTTTTTTTAAACTTGTTTACTATTTTGTAATGTCATACAGACCTGCTAATTTCCTGGCCGCTTTCTGGTCTGAGCTTCTGGACTCTCTCATCCAGGGGAAAATGTTTTTGCTCACTGTAAACTTGCTGCTCTGCAGCTTTGACCTCCGGGGAGAAGTGGCCTCAGACGTGTCCAGCAGCTGCTGCTGGTGTGTCGGTGCCCGCTGAGAGCAGCCGAACCTGGAGACGCCAGCCAGAGCCTCGCTGCAGAGCTGCCGGCGATGGTGGATGTTGCTCTTCTGCATTTCCATGAAACGTGCACCGGGGCCCCGTTTGACCTTCTGGCGGAGCGCTGGCAGCCAAATGTCACATGGCAGGTTTCCAAAGAGCCGAAGGCTTCTGGCCTGAGAGGAAGATAAAAAAGACGGAGACAGAATAAGGGAGGAGACTAAATGATCCATCTTATCAACTCAATAGTGTGCTGACATGAATAGCAAGCCTCTCCAGGCTAGAGAGGTTAAATGAAGAGTTTGGTGGAGGAACACCAATCCGATCATCATTTTGAAAAATCTGCAGAAATTCAGCGTTTTATTTCTGTCTAGACTTCCCTCCGTTTTTTTTATTTTACCAAGAACAACATATACATGCTCTGTGGTGCCAAAGAATGCTTCTTAATAGAAATTATCAATTTGTAGGTTTAAATAACGATTATTTGAATTAAATACCAGATAAAAACATTCAGCTCTAAAATAAAGCAAGACGTTTTATGCAAATATTAAAAGAAACGGCACTTTAATGTGTTTGCTATGGCGCTTTCTGAAATAACACAAGGCCTGACTGTTAATAAATCCCCATGCATTTATTCAGCTAATGGAAAGCCTTGTTTGTGAGAGGGAAATTAAATGTTATATTACAATCTACTGAAAAACACATCAATCAAATGCAAAATTATACAGAAGTCCATTGTGCGCTGCTGCTGCGAGGTTTATGTGCGTAAACTGAAATAAAATCCATCTTTTCACACGGTGTCTCGGCAAAAATGCAAGACTTCATCCGAAATGAAACAGAATAAAACCATCAAGCGTCGGCACAAAGACGCGGAGAGAAACACAGATAGAGAAAACGAGAGAACGAGTCTGGAGGCATGCAGCTTTATGAACTCTGGTTGAACCGCGGCTGGAGTCAGGCTCGTAAATCATAAAGACACATAAGCCAGTCAGTCCGCGGCACAACAGCCCGGCAGCCTTACCTTCGCGCCTACAGTCAATCCGCCCTGAAATGAACACACAGCGGCTCCTCTCACCTCTAAAAAATCTCTCCAGATTAGAATAATCCACGCAGGAAAAGCGTCTCTGGCATGAGCTGATGTGATGTGGCTTTTGGGGTGAAGCAGAGTGGACAGTGTTTCTGCAGCTCAGACCGCCCTGCGTTGCATTTCTGCACACGCCGTGCTTGTGTGTGTGTGTGTTGTGTGTGTGTGCGTGTGAGTGTAGAGAAAGAAGCCCTTTCTGCTGATCATGCAAGATCAGTTTCAGGGCTATACGGTAATAGCCCTGTGATAAAGAATCGGAAAAGACTTTTTACTACTTTGTTTAAGGCAAATTAACTTCCTGCACCTTGATGTTAGGGAGAAAATCTGAAATATTTTTGGCACTGAGCTCCATTTTAAGTAGATAAAGATAAGGAAAGGAAATTGACTTTCAGGAAACCGCCACAATTATATATATATTAAAGTGTTATTTAAATGTCACTTCTTTAAACATTCATTTTGTGAGCACACTGGCAGACACATCTCTATTTTGTTTAAAAAAGAGAAAGACACATTAGTAATAGAAATAATAATAATGATAATTGATATGCCACAGAAGTAAAAAAATATTTAGAGAGAGAAAGCTATACGCAATTAGTCCACGTTTCCACATACGCACAAAATGCATTATCTATATTCTGTAAGTACTTACTGGTAATTACAGTTTTCGTTTCCTAATTTAAGCGATAGATCATTTAGATTTCAAAGCATTAAAGCGGAGACAGACAGCGGTCTGCACGGCAGCATCCATTAAACAGTGTCCATGCAGAAGTTGATACTGTAATGAGGCTGCTGATTTGGCTTTCATGGTGACGATCAGACTGCTGCAGCGGATCGATATGCGGTGCTTTGATCTCCCATCTCCTACGGTTTGCTCCATCGCTTTGATTGGGTCGCAAAGGTAATTTTTAACTAAATGATGTAAATGAATGCAAACTTGTGTCTTTGATCTCTGAAGCAAAGAAAGGACGTTCGTAAAAAAATAAATAAAACAAACTATAATAATTGTATTTATTTATTTTAGGGAATTGAGCAAAATCACCTCTAATTTCAATTTCTTATTTTGTCCCTTCAAAATATTTGTATCAGACTTTGTTTCTGGTTTATAAGTGATCTAACCTCGCCGTCCTGCAGCCCTGCTCGGTTGTCGTTGGAACATTTGCAGAAGTAAAAGTCATTACTGAGCTCCATGAGGCTAATTGTTGATTGATGCTGCCAGATGTGCATTAAAGCGCTTTACGTTTCTAACGACTGTGTTTCTGTGCTGATGAGAGCTGCTAGATTTTTGTTTTGCTCGTCTGTTGAATTTTATTTTTAAATTTCATTAAAAATCAAATACTTCTGCTACAGGTCGAGTCCTGCGTTCAAAAGTAACGGCCGACATTGCATCGTTTTTTTAAATTGTATATGTGGATTATGCAGGATTATGACTTTTGTATTCATTCTCTGACAAACAAGTGCAGGTGGTCTAAAGCGGTTTTTCTCAATCCTGGTTCTGGGGACCTTCTGTCCTGCGTCTTTTAGACGTTTTTCCTACAGCAGCACACCTGATTCTAATTATTGATCCTCATCACTTGTCATCAAGGTCTGCACAACTCTGTTGATGACGCAGCTACTTGTATCACCGTGTGCTGAAGCAGGGTAGCGGCTAAAACCTGCAGGACAGTGGGTTCCCATGCAGGACCAGGATTGGGAAACACTGGCTCAATCACTGCGGTGAAGTGTGTTTCAGGTTGATGTTTCGACAGCAACTACTCAGGATCAGAATCAGTGACCCATGGACTTCAAACAAATGCCCAATTGTATCATCAATGAGACAAATAATGTTTTTATTGCATTTGAGGGCTTCTCTGACATTGTATTCATATTTATGATTCACTTTTGTTTTTAAATCTCAGTGGCTTTCGCACCAGGTGCCCCTGTGACTCCTAGCCCAACTGTGCATTTCTGAGTTCATCTGATTAGTAAACTGCGTTAAACTCCAACACCCCCTAAAGATCCGACTTGGACAATCCAGTTTATTCAAACTGGCGACCATCCAGTAAAAAGAAAGGATGATAATACCATTCAAACCTTTGGTTTGGCTCTAATGGTCTTTGTAAAAGTGGTGACAGGAAGAGGGGGAAGTCATAGAGCAAAGGACCAAGAGCCAAACAGGAGCAGGCTGCAGGAGGACGATAGCCTCTGTACAGGAGACAGCTGCTCAACTAAAAGACACCCCGCTAGTTTTACTGTTCACAACAACATATGGTAGATACTGTTCACCTTTCATCAGTGCACGCGTTGCTGTGCTGCTTGTGCACTCCTCACATCATTGTTACAAATGAATCTTTCTAACAATGGCTGGAAGCAGCAACGGCTAGTCCGGCGTTTTGAGAGGTTCATGGTGAACAAGTGTCCATGTTTGAAACACGATCAGCTGAAGCGCCGTGCCCGTTAGGACGTACGACATTCAACGGAAATGCAATGTACCTTAAACTGAATTGAATGCAGTTAAGTTTTTGGTTTAAAGTCACTGGGTCACCCGACTTCTGTGCTGAATGATGAATCTATTAAAGCAAAAAAAAAAAAAAATCTCAATTCAAATATTAATATAAAATATAGGACATTGTCAAAAGCAATATGTGTTTTATTTGTCTCTTGAAATAGGCCTGACACTGTTCATCTCAGGTCTGTGGGGATATGTTCAGACTGCCCACACAAATCCGTTTTTAGCAGATCTATATTTTATCTGGATGTATTTGTTGACAGTCTGAAGATCCAAAAACCACATGAAATGCTTTTTTCCCCCCAAATCAGACAAAATCAAACAATTTCTTCAGTTCCATATGTGTAAGTTACCATAGCAATCACTTGGATTAAGGGACACACAGATGGATTGGAACACTTGAAATAAATATCTAGTGTAAAACCTTTTTCATTAAGATCATAATCTGATTGGACATGCCCGAAACTCAGAACTTTAATCTGAACAACGCCTTGAGGTCAAGGTATGGATGCTATTAAAAAAAGAAAGAAATTGATTTAAAAAAGATATAAAATACAGGAAAGTCTCAAATGCAATACAAAAAGCTAATTTGCCTCTTTGAACAATATAATTCAGATTTGGTTTGGAGTCACTGGGTCACGTGGTGTCGAAGCTATCGATACTACAAAGACGCTGATCCAGAGTGAATATCTGTCAAATATCCAACCTAAAACGGACTTCACCACAGTGTCTAATACTAATAGTGTCCTGACAGCTGCCCCGTGATCTTCTGGTGCCTTTTTCCTGTTTAATTTCTGGACGTGAAAACATTTTTGCCTGCCACTTTTACTAAAATGTTCGCGGCTGAGCGTCAAAATCTCGTGATGACAGGGCATAAAAGGAAAATTCACGCGCATTCTCATGAGAGCAGTAGGGATCCGTCTATTTGTTGTTAAGCAACAATAAAGGCTATCATCATTGCGTGGATTGTATCTTGTAAAAAAAAAAGGAGAAAGAAACAAAAGGGTTAGTTCCCTCAAAAATACTGCTGTATCTCTTAGTTGTGGATGATTCATGTGTACAGCATAAAGTGGTCAATAACCCATAAATCATACTGATAGCCTATAAAAAGTGCCATAAACACACAAAGAGAATCGGCCATAAGCGCGCTGTTTGGAGAAATAAGCGTCCTCTGATGTATGAGGGAAGTATGGAGGCTGGGTGGACGTGGATGTCCGGATCAGGTCTAAACCAAGACATGCATACATGCAAACACGCATCCGATCCGTTATCATTCACACACATGGCAACACGCCTGATCTGCTCTCATCTCTCCCGTGCCCGCCTGCTCCGTGATGGACATGCGCGCTCCCCCGCCCTGCACCCACCAGCCTCCATTCAGCGCGCACGGCCTGCTGACAAACGCAGCTCTCTGAAACCTCTCCTGTCAATTAGCTGCAGGAACCACGTGTCCGCGGGCTCACGCGATTTATTGCTCTGAATTAATTCAGAGACTGTTGAATCAACAGCGGCAGCAAGTTGATTTCCCACCGACAACATGAGCGAGCCGATAAATAAACGGAAGCACTAAGAAACAAACAACATAGATTTATATGCCCAGATCATAATCAAACAGATAAACAACAGATGTAAATGTTTATTTGAGTCATTGTCAACACTTTCAAGTGAACGATGAATACATTATGTTCATATATAATATGTTCTGCTAGGAAAAGTTATATAAACAATGATGATATTAACACAGAAACACTTAATTCGTCCATATGCCTGTCTATAACTGTCCATAACAGGAAGAAAGAAAACTTCGGCAAACTTACTTTCTTGTTTGTGGTCCCATGTTCTCCTCAGGAAAGAGTCTCCCTTCAGTGTTGAAGCTGCTTCTTGAGGTCCTGCTCACGTTTCCTCTGCAAACGCAAACTCCTCCTCGACCACAGACACTGGCAGTGAAAAGAGGACGTGACAAATGATGTGCTGAACAATGCCCACATTCAATGCTCGTCCTGCAACTCTCCCCGATGTCATATTCTCTTAACAACGAGGCTCCAAAAGGGAAGAAAGGGGAGAAAGGAAAACAATCCAGCACTGCTACGGGCCTGCAGATCTGCACACTGACAACTGTCAGCACATTTCAGCAAATCTCAAGCAAACGGACGGGATTTGGAAAGAAACATCTGTTTTATTTGCTTTAAACGTTGTTTTTCCTTTCCTTGAGGTTGAGCGTCATCACCTACAAACTCCCTAAGATACGAATTTGTGGCGTGCTGTTGTTTACACAAATTCGGTTCTACAGGGTGTATATAGATGACATCTGTATCCGCAGGACCAGGTGGCAACAGCTGGAAACAGGACTTCAATTATCTGGAGAAAAACGTCTAAAACACAACAATCTCCGATTTAAAGTCTGCAGACGGTCTTATTTTCCTGTAAATGTGAATATGGGATCAGTGAAAGAAGGCTGTGTTTTTTATTTCTGAAATCAAACACCCTTCACAACATGTTTAAACGTTAAACAAGGGACTCATCGGTGGATAATAAATCTTTTGTGCCTCATGCCACTAATTCTTTTCTTGCCAAACCATGTAAAACATTCTTTGGGTGGTGGTTATTTATTTGATATGCGTTCAATTTCAGTTGTTAATATACTAGAAGATGTAGCTTACAATTAACAATGCTCATTAATAAGAGCTAAAAGTCTGCAGGTAAAAATGTTAACTCTTAAACCCTTAAAAAGGGTGTTTTTACGCAAATAAGAGAGTTACTAAAGCATTAATAAACGATCTGTCACCAGTAAATTACATCAAAGTCAATAACATTAGTTACGTCACATAATCAAGGTTTTATCTTTAGTGATGCAATAAATAGTGTTCACTTTGTTACAAAAAAAGTTGTTGCACGTATATGTTAATAAAAATATTAGTAAAAAAGACTGCAGTTGTTAATGGTGATAAGTTATACAAGACTTACTAGATCAAGTTAACATTGTGAAACAGTCAGTAGAGGCGTTACGGTTTCACACATGATCCCCTTGTTGTTCCTGACTGGTTCCGTTGCCGGAGGTCTTCAACAACCTCCCACCTCAAACCCTCCTGTTCTGTCGGACTCTCAGGAACACGTTCTTTTGTCACTTTGACTCAGGCCATGTTTACAGGCTCATTCACTTTTCTTTTTTCGTCCGTCTGTTAACTCAGAGTTTGATATTATTTAGGATTTACACGATAAAACATTTAAAAAAAATGTAATTACTTACTTACTCAACGGGGGAAACAAAAGCCATAGGCCAGCTCAGATGTGAACACATTTCCATTTAGTAATGAGCTGTAGTATCACAGGCGTCAGAAGACTGGGGCACGTGCTCAGTATTGATCAGCTGGGCCTCTGTAAAATCTCACACAGCAGTTTTAACAAGCTGGCCGTGATATTTGATATAGATGCATATAGATAAAGATAGATGTATTGATAGTTGGACACACAAACGGTCATGTGCAGGTTTAGGACCATCCGGATGATAGGGCAGGACGATGGAATAAACAACAATTAGACTTCAAGCTAAGGTCAAAGATGAGGATGATGATGATTAATTATTGATAGATAGGTTGTACTTCTTGTGGTAAAACACGGAGTGAAGGAGGGGGACAAAAGGGAGACACGGAGAGCAGGACAGAGTTGAAGCGTGAAAAATTGTGACAGAAGGTTAGTGAAAACACAAGCTTCTGTTTTACCTCCGTTCACTACGAAGATCACAACACAAGTGTACTGAAGTAACTCTGCAAAGTCTATAAACTCATGGAGGCCACACTTCCTCGGACTCTGTTGTCCTTTGGTAGAAAAAATGAGGATGCAGGAAAAGAGGACAAAGAGGGAATGGTGTGAACTGTCAGGGACAAGCAAGAGTGAAGACAGGAGAGACATTACATCTCAGAGATGAATCTGAGGAAGCTGTTGCCACAATAACACAAAACATATTACTGCTACTTTATTTTTGCACATGCAGAGACCTTTTTCAGCACCCATAATGCTTATTACTGTGCAGAGTATTGGAAACTATTCGTTCATAAAGATCAATGTGCCTAAATTACATTTTTGCCTTTAATAATTGATTCAGTTTCCCCAGTAAACTGTATGGCGGCTACAGGAATTTAGAGCTCAGCCTGGGATGTTTATCTAAAACATTAATGTTGCATTGCACATACATACTGAGCTGGACTCAGTCTTTAAAAGATGTGATCTGACTTAGGTTGTTTTGCAGACACTTTAATCAAAAAATCGTTAAAAATGAAGACCAACATACGAGCTTCAACAATAGAAAGAAACCCCAACAAAAACATTCACTCTTACATACGTTCATACAGTTCTTTAAAGAGATGCGTCTTAGAAAAAACAAACTCCTCTGATAGCATTTAGGTAAATGTTTTACAAGTAAAGACGTCATTTTCATTTGACAGCTGATGAATCACTATATGTGCAGTCAGAGCAGTGCTACAGGCTGCACAAATGCATATACGTGGTTATATTTGAGGTATCTTAAGTTTTTACCAAAACCATGATCCAAGTACAAAGTCCTGCAAGTACATAATAACGTAAATGTTCATTTATGTTTTAAGTATTATCAAGTATATCAAAGTATTAAATCTATGCAGTCCAGTGGCTCCTAAACTGAGATTTAGGTCCCTCAAAAAGGTCACAAAGAGGGTAAAGAGTAAAATGACATTATTATGTCTGACAGGAACTTATATTATTTTGAAAATTGGTTTCTACATTGTGATGTTTTATGCAGTTATTAAAGATTTCTAGCCTGCTGGCAAGATATTTAAACAAACAACATGGGAGGGTTTAACATGAAAAGGACAGTTTTAAAAGCATAAACACCAACTTTTAACCAATCACTTCTGATTTAAGCAAAAGAGTAATGTGAAAACAAGCAGAGGTTTTGTCTGATTATCTAGTCTTAAACTGACTTGAAATTAAACAAAAAAGTATTTTCAAAAAGACTTCAGAAATGTTTCCCGCTGAGCTCAGAGAGTTTGTTGCGGGATATTCAAACCCTTGCCAGCTCTAGATAATGAGATAACGAACACACGACTCCTTTTTTCTGTATTCTGCTCTGTAACCTACACGCCCCCGACGATAAGAACCCGAAGACGAGGAGGAATAAACTCATCCATCATCAAGCGGGGTCGGTCTGAGGCGCCCTCTGCTGTCAGAACCGCGGGGTTGCAGGTTAACTGCAACAAACAGCAGCGGCATTGAGCCTCTCACACACGTGCACGCACATAGATGTTCAACGTTACAAAAAAAACTCAAGGTGACATTTGTTTTATGTATTTGAGCACTATTAATAAATAAAGGAGACTATATCAAATTTAGAATGAAAGGTGAAGGGATTTTAAATGTTTACTGATATTTATACTAAGCTTTCTTGCGCTAATCCACAATTAGGCCTGCTGTAACGTCTTGAATATTTAAAATGTAATGCACATTGTTTTAATCAGAGTGATGCTTTACGTCTCGCTCCACAGAACATGCACATTTTAAAACCATAAACCACTTTTGTTGAGATGTATAAATAGCCCGTTTTCTGTGCTTTCTACTCCATGTACAAGGCGCTCCGATTTTAACTGCAAGACAAATATAAAAAGTTTTTTTTTCCTCCGCGTGCAAACGCAGACTTTTGTCAGGCCACAGTCTCGGTGGTGACACTGCAAAGTCTGCCGGCATCAGCGCGTTTCCTCTTGACGCATCTGCGACTGCAGCCCACCGTCTACTGACCCAGAGATGATCCCGCCGCCATGAATAATGCATGCGATCCGGCTACAGATTACCCCTATCAATATGCAATACTCATTACGCTGCTTAAATGGCCACTTAATCGTTATGAATATGTGGAAAATGTCTGGGACTCATATAGCCCACCACTGCCTTTAACTTTCTTTTTCTTTTCCTTTTTTCTATACCTGAATTAAGTTTGGGAGCACTGTAATGGCATTGCAGAAGTCTCGTGCAGCCTTTAGTTTCCTGCTCATAACATAATCATGTTTCATTAGTGGCCGGTGGACAAAGCTACACGGGGCCACGCAGCCCGTGATTTCTTTATGTAAAAGCAGTGAAGCCTGCGTCCAGCTCGGAGATGCCCGACACTTCACCTTTGGCCGCTCGGTGACTTGACAGATCCGGATAAATCACTCCGGGACCTCGCTCAAGTTCGCATCGCAGCAGCTCCATTAAGATATTTGTTTTCCCCCAAAAACTTTTGCTGAAAAAGAAACATTTTTTTCTTTTTTTTTTTTTTTTTTTTTGCAAAAATAATAGTAAAAGATTAAATAACATTTGTTCATACTAAAATAATAAAATAAGGAAATATATCTTTTTTTAACTGCAAAAAAACTACAAATTACGTATTTAACGCAATATTGAACGGGATGCATAATAAGTGTTATAATACCCTACAAAATGTAATTTTATGTTAGAGTGCAGTGGTACAAGCAGCACTAAAAAATAAATAAGAATTCCACAATGAAAGAGATATTTTCAAACTAATATAAAAATAAAAATAATCAGCCTCAGTGTTTTTATGAAGACGATTATTAAAAGTTACCCGGTAGCTTAAACTCACTAAATATGACTGGACACCACTTCTTTTCCCCAGTCCAACCTTTCCAGTCCCATCCACGCAGTTAAGCCGTCACTTTCATTCAAGGTTGTGAATTATATAGTACATTGTCTACTCCCCAAAACCATAAAACCAACTTTATGGACCTCACGTGACTTTTCACAGTCTGTAAGTAATATAGGCCTATACAATCTTTGGTAAGGGAGTATTTTTAACCAACTTCAGCCTTGTCTCTATATTCCTGTAAAGCCAATACAGCTCTTTTTTAGGGGATTTTATCAGCAACAAATTTCTCACATGGAAAACGCACGTCTCGCTGCAGGGAGGTCAGAGGAGGTAAGTCAGAAAAAGTCTTCTCTTTCTGTGTGTGTGCGCTAAAATGAGGCAACACTCGCGAGTCAAATGTGCCTTTAAAGCTTGTCGTTTCTGTGACTTAGAGGTTAATCATTAATTCTGGTCTAAAAAAAACCCAGAAGTTGTTCCGCAACTCCGACTTGAGGCGTGGAAAAATTGAAAAAAACAAATTAGACCTTCCTTGTGCTATTTTCTCTACCCTTCTTGACAATTCAGTCGAGACACGTTCAAAGCGATTGAGAGAAACTTTATTTTCAAGCGCTATGAGTTCACTTACAAATACAAAAAGCTTATTGGCGAAAAAAAGCTTACATCACTGCCTATCCACAGAAGAACCCTTTGCACTAAAAATATTTTATCACATTGACAGGTTTAATATACTTGCATTGCTCGTAATTAGTTCTAAACAATAATAATAATAATAATAATAATAATGATAATAATAATAATAATAATCACAGATGCACAAAATCTCCTAGAGCTAAACATTGTTTCGTTTATGAAAGTTTATAGATCTTGACCACAAGTTAACCATCAAAAAGAGCAGTTAAAGTTACACTAAAGCGCTTTAAATGGCCCCGGATTACATTACATTCAATGAAGAGCAGCATATGGTTTGAAAACTTTTTTTTTTCTTTAACTGTACAATGAATTTACTCCTGATGGACCGTCAAGAAGATACAATAAAGAGCTCAAGTTGAAACACCTTCAAGAGAGAGAAGAGAAAGACAGAGAGCAAAGAGCATGGACAAATACCCCCAATTATATTTACATCTTATTTTTTTATATCTAAGCTATCATAGTACAACAACGGTAAACTAAAAATGGCATTTTAGGACCACAGAATACTTCTTTTTCTATCACAATGGCATGCTGGAAGGTGCTGCGCTTTCAATAGCTTTACAGTACTCATGATTTTTTTTCTTTTTCTATCTTTTTTTTAATTATTATTTTACCATAATTTTACACTCCCCAAAAAGTTATTCAGTTGTGGAAGGCGCTGCCTCCTGTCACAAGACTCATGCTTTTCAGTTTATTGTCCTTCTTCCACTTCATCCTGCGGTTCTGAAACCAGATTTTGATCTGTCTTTCGGAAAGACACAGGGCGTGGGCTATCTCTATCCTCCTCCGTCTGGTTAGGTACCTATTGAAGTGAAACTCTTTCTCCAGCTCTAGCGTCTGGTAGCGGGTGTACGCAGTTCGGGCCCTTTTCCCATCAGGTCCAGTCATATCTACAATTTTACAGAAAATCCAGAAAATTAGCACTGCAACAATAAGGGAGGGCTTTTACTGTTTTCATTTGTTTATCTTTTATTTTTTATTTTTTCTGGCTTCATCATGACGAGTAATGAACAGAGGGGTCACAGCACAAAATGAGCTGATGCAAACGGGAAGCATGCAACCAACACGACACAGAACAACACTCAGACGCCACAGTTATCACTGCCTTTCTTATCTGCAGCCTTCGCCAACCGCACGTCTGCATATTAAACACGTTTAAACGTCCAAATCCACATTTCACATACACATCCTCTCTCCTGGCGTCCAGCAGCGGTTAAGCCCGGACCCCTCCAACAGAAAGCAAGCCCCCAAACACATCCAAACGCTGCCCGATTTCAGTCAGCCACACCAGCCTGCTCACTCATGCAACACCTGACAGATTAATGACACACCGGGAGCGTGACATCCTTCCAAACAAAATATTAGTTGTAAATATACCATGGCTTATGTGCAGCTTCCGCATCCAGGGGAATATCTGTGGCGTTTGGCAGTCGTTTGGTGTGGGAGTGGAAGAGGTGGCGTTGGGTTCCTGCTGCTGCTGCTGCTGCTGCTGCTGCTGCTGCTGCGCCCTGGACGCCGCGCCAGAGCCGCTGCTGCCGTGTGCGCCCTCGTCGGTGTCGGCCGCGGCGGCGGTGTCCTCTATCTCTGCGAAATGAGCGCCGCCGGCTTTGCCCAGGGTGCTGCCGCCCGAGGTCGCGCTCCGGTCAGAGGGAGGAGAGGGGCTTTTCAGTTCCAGCGGCTCCCGGGTGCCGGCCGTGGCGCACGACTGCGGCACCGGCTCCGGAGACGAGAGCGAGCAGTTGGTCGACTGTCTGTAGCGGGCGTCCGGTCCGAACCCCCGACCGTCCTCTCTCACGGCCCCGAAGTGGCTCCCGGTGCTGCTGCGGTTCACGGTTAGGTCCATGCCATTGTAGTTGTAACCGAAAGACCCGGAGTGCATGGTGCCAGGGTCTCTGAAGGAGCCGCTCACAGCGCCGTTAGTCCCATAATTTAGTAACTGATAGTCGGAGCCATTTGGATAGCGCCCTGAGAACGAGTTTACAAAGTAAGAGCTCATTTGCTTGGATTTTTAAAGCCTCGATTTGTAGATCTTTGTCGCTATAATCCTGTGTGCTTGCACGATTTATGGACGCAATCATGAATTATAAGCAATGAAGCCCTACTGTACTTTGCCAGGTATGCGGCCAAATATGGGAGAGCGTTCGGGAATCACGTGCCTTTGTTGACCAGTCGTAAATCCTCACTGATGACTTCAAGAGGTAATTCATGCTCCATGGTTACAAATGATGACGAAATAATGGTCGTTATGCTCCAGTCAATGGTTGCCTCCCCGCTGCGCCCGGAGAGCGGCGCGTGCAGAGAGCGCCATCGCGCGGACAGATGCAGAAGTGCCACCCAGGGGCCTCCGGGATCATCCATCATTTATGTAACACGCTGATAACACAGGCCACAAAAGGCTCAGGTAACACAAAACAGAAACTTATCAGCCACACTGTTGTCATGTTGTGGCATAGAGTGTCAAAATTGAACTCATTTTGGTCTTTGCACCAGTTATATATCCATTTATAGGCTTATTGTGGCCTGAGAGGCAGAATCATAACCATTTTCCGGCGAAAGAATGAGAACAGTAGATTTTCCATTATACATCAAAAAGCCTTTATTTATATGTACAATTTCCTAAACAAAATATTGCACACATGAACAACAATAAATACCATGTAACATTTCTCATCTGTACAAATGGGACTGTCGGAGGCACAGCTGCAAACAACGAGCCTAAACTATCACAGAGTCACAGAGCAACTACACAATAAAGGACGAAACCTCTTCAAATGTCATGAGGATTAAATTAAAAATTACATTTTTAACATTGTTGAAACTAAACACTGATTTTTATTTACATTTTGGCGGACGTTTTCGTCTTTTTTATTATTTATTTTTTTAGATAGTCCCCTAAATAAACACACGAGCACAAGGACAAACAGAGAAGGACAGTGCCACTCTACGCGTATCTAACGGATTTTGCAGCGCTTCATATCTACAAGGGAATTATACATCGTTTTATTTCAGGTGTGTGCACATAAACACGCACTCACTCGTTAGCACGAGCGCACACACACACGCACACACAGACACACACGCGCGCGCGCGCGCGCCCACAGACACACACGCACATGCCGTTGGTTTCATTGTCCCTTTAGTTCTTTTTCTCCGCCTGCTCCTCCTCCTCGGGCGTCTTTGAGGGGTTCAGGAGTTTGTTCTCCTTTTTCCACTTCATCCTGCGGTTTTGAAACCAGATTTTGATCTGTCTCTCCGTCAGGCACAGGGCGTGGGAGATCTCTATCCGGCGCCTCCTGGTCAGGTAGCGGTTGAAGTGGAACTCCTTCTCCAGCTCCAGAGTCTGGTAGCGGGTGTAGGTCTGTCGGCCCCTGCGGCCGCTGCTGCCGAATGGGCCTGCAACAAAAAACAGCCATTAGGAAGGGAAGATACTGTACATAAAGCAAAAAAAAAAAAAAGAAAAAAGAAAAACTGTAGTGGTGTATCTGTAAAATACAGTCATTGAGGCAATACTTTATTTAAAACAGGAAAATCAATTAGTTGTGTGTAAGATATGGTATATACATTTACAAACATATATATTTATATATATATATTCAATTTCTCAAATAATGCACCTTTACTTTTCTGTTTGGTATGCAGAGGTCACAATGTGACCGATGTTTATAAATATATAAACATATTTATGATTTACTGTGAAATATATATTTCACAGTAAAACGTATTTTTTAAAAAGCAAATTGTTGACTAAATGTGATGGAACCATCAGAAATGTGGTGTATTTTCTCTCCAATATACAACAGAGATGTATGCAGAGACTGTCTGCAAAGTTTGCTTTTATTATCGTTATTTAGTTTTAACTGAGAACTTGTTTATGTTTCATGATACTATAAATGTTTCCGTAATAAGATCTGAAAAAGGCCATGTGACACGAGCTTAACGCTGAAGCTCGGGTGATGCAGGCCCGTTCCGTGCGTGCGTCTGAGAGTGCGCGCGTACTGTTGTATATGCCATGATGATGATGATGATGATGATGATGTAGTAGCCAAAGCCCTGAAGGCGCACGAGGATTCGTACGTAATCAAAGTATCATAAACTGGTTATATTTTGCGTCTAATCTTGTAATTATTTAATGAGTGTTCTCAGTGAAGTTTTCACGCGCTGCACCTCTGACACACGGCGCTGTGCCCGTGGGTCTGAGTGACAACAGTGGAGCGGTCTGTACTCACCGGCGGAGCAGGCGTTCATCCTCTGCATCCACGGGTAGATGAGCGCTGACGACTTGTCGTCGAGGCTGCCGCCCATCGCGACTGTCTGCTCTGGGCACTCGGCTTTCCGTTGCTGATGCTCCTGAGTCACAAACAGCGGCTGGTCCTCGCGGCTCGAGAAAGCGCACGAGCCCTCCGTGTCCTTGTAGAAAGTACCGACCGGGTTGTAGTCGCAGGGCGTTCCGCCGCCGGCGCGGCCGTAGATGGCCGCGGCCGCTGCGCCAGTCTGCTGGTAGTAGGACGCCGGGTAAACCTTTTCCTGCATGTTGGCGGCTCCATATGTGGCCGCGTTTGAATAGTGTCTTAACGGATCGGTGTATCCCGAGGAGTAGAGCGGTATCTGACCCAGGAGAGAGTCCTGTCCTCCCGGCAGAGACACGGGGAAAGTTGAGTTAACGAAATAGGAACTCATTGGGTGGACAACGGGGTGTATATACTCCGGAGGAATATGATTTGTTGTCTTTTATAGTCCAAGTGCTTTTGCCATTACTTTATCGGAGATTTGGTTTTTGCTGAAAGGGGGGGTTGTGAGGTGCCACTGAATGCGGAGGGGAAGTGTACCATCTGATCAACCTCTGGCCAATCACCGCCGTCTGTGCTTGCACTACTGCACCCATGGGGGGCTCTTGTTGCGCGCAGGAGTCCCCGGTGAATCGAAATGAAGCGCTCTAGCCCGTCGGGCTTTACGCACACTCACAGAGACCCAAAGAGTCACAGAAACAGACAACATACTCGGGGAAAAAACAGATAAAACACATGTTTTTGTAAAATGGCAATGCAGTGTAGCCACACAAGACGAACAAACACTCTCCCCTAAATTAACCCACACAAAAAAAGCCCGTCGTCGTCTCTATTTTCTGCCTCCAATTCTATCCTCTATCCTTTTAATTACACCACTTCAGGTAATAAACACGTCAATAAAATACTGTATTCTCGCTGCAGTTGGCAGGTATCTAAAGAAGAGGCGCCGACTGGTTTGAATGGCAACAGAAACACTGCTTCTATATATACAACACTTCACTCTTCAAAGGTGTGAGCTCATCCTGAGACCTGATTCAACTCTGACTCAAGTCCGCGCAGACGTGCAGGGAGCGACAGGGAGGACACGCGCACACATCACCATCATCCCCTTAACGCACCGTGATCAAGTAGACAATAATTTCACACTTGGAGAAAACCAGGTAAGACAAAGTGAAGCACCAGGTAGGCGTCATCTGCCCACGTGAACCCTCATTTATTTCCCCACTAATATCTGCTTTTAGAAACTGGTTATCATATCAATTTATATTATTATAATTGTCTCTCAGTAGGCTGCCATTGTGTACGATATTTAAAGTTTCAGTTAATAACCGCAAAAGTTTCTGATTCGAAATAAAACGCTTCTCCATGTATATAATAAGAACAGCTGGATTTCAGCCTAAAAATTAAAATGTGTACAATTACAGATCACTGTTAATGTTAACAATGCTTTTCAATTAAATACAAAGTGAAAGCTAATAATCCAAGACATAAAGTGGAAATAAATAGAAAAAATGAATGTTTGCACCACAGTTTGAAAGAAAGAAAGAAGAAAGAAAGAAAGAAAGAAAGAAAGAAAGAAAGAAAGAAAGAAAGAAAGAAAGAAAGAAAGAAGGAAAGAAGAAAGAAGGATAATGAATAGTCTTGTATCATCTATTATTTTGTTTTGTATCCGCTTCCGTGATATTTGTTATTTGCAAGACATCAGCTTTAAAAAGCACTTATTTTAAAGATGTATATATATATATATATATATATATATATATATATATATATATAAAAGTAAAACTTTACAGGCAAGCATAAGCATAGCGCAGGTTCTGGTAGCAGACACACAGGTAGCCTCGATCCACTTTTACATCAGAATATCAGAATATGGCTCTAAAATGGCGCAGGATCCAATGAGACGCAGAAGAGCTCCGCACAGGCGCAATTTACAGAAACAAACAAAACATTACAAAGCAGTGATTCTTGGACGCCACACTTGTGTCACAATCACAATCAGAAATATCAGGGCCCATTTTCTCCCCAAATTCCAAAGGATTTTGCAAAAAGAGAGATGAAAAAGCACAGCGTGGAGACGGCGCTGCGCAACGCCAAGACAGAAGGATTTTCACACGTTTCATATAATAAAAGCACGAAAACTGTGGAAAATATAAAACAGCAAAGGATGTGATCAAATCTTTCGGTGAAATAAAGGTGAGCTGATTCATCTGGTTTCTGTGAAAAAACAAGGGATCAGAGGAGGCCTTGTATGACCCTCATCATTACCAGCAGCAGCATCATCATCACCATCAAACTGAAGCTCGTCTGGCCTGCAGCCGCGTCACTATCATCACCAGTCTCCAGCGGGACTTTTAACTGGGACCATGCATCATTTTTACTCTTTAATAAACGAGATGTTTTGGTATTTGTGCGCTTTTGAAGACCCCGCAGCACATCAGGGGTTAAAAAGAAAAAAAAGCAAGAAAAAAAGCAAGACGCTATGGACTGGATAAGTGCCATTTCTTAAAGACAGATGTTCCACCTTCCACAGATGTAAACACCAGGCCTACAGTTCAGCTGCAGGAGTAGAGCAGACTGCTGCCGACTTCATCTCAGACGTATTAGAAACATGGTGCCCTTACCTTTGTTGATGATCCATCATTCCCAGCGTGGGTGCCACTCCGCAGAGGCTCCTCTGGCTTCCTGTCAGTCCTTTTCCCCCCAATGAAATCCCCACTTTGTATATGTGATATCTTGAAGTAATCCCTCCATCCAGGAGTGTGATGATCCCTCATTTTCACGAACAAAAAGCCACACAAGTAAAGGCACATGAACATGGCGCACGCGCTGATGCGACGCGCAGACACAGCATCATCCACATTTTTTTCAAATATGCGCAGGTACAGCAGCAGCTTTAACAACAACACTCCGCGCGCGTGTTGCTAATAGGAGAGGCCAAGAAAAAGGTTGTGTTACAACTGTTAAGTAGATGAGCAGTGGAAAACAGCAGCTGCGATAAAACCTCATGGGAAATAAGTTCTCGTTCCTGCTGTCCACATGACCGCCCGCGACCAATCCCGGAGCCCGGCGAGTCGTAAACTTCCACGGCAAAGTTGTAAATTTTCATAAAACCGCAGCGGTTTAAGGCGCTTTTTCTCGCCACAGTCTTTTCTTCTTTCTTTTCTTTTTAAATATATATATATAAATATAAATATGTGTGTGTGTATAAATTCAGACATGTTTGAAATTGATGGTCGATGAAAGGGGAAATGTGTGAAGGACGGAATGTGGGTATTTGGAGACGCGGACACTGCTTATTGGTTCTGTTATTCCTGTTTCAGGCGCTGGTTTGAGAGAGGATTGTTTTCCTTCTTTACGGATCTCACGACTGGAGCGTCATTACTTCGTCTACAAACGCGACTTGTACAATATTAACACAATTTGCTGCCAGGGCTGTCGTAGAGCTTTTCCTTAAATCTTTGTACAATCCTCACGCTTAAAAGCGGTGGATTTAGACCAGTTTCTAAAGACTGAAGATTTATTCATTAAAGATTATTTTGATCCCCTAAAATAAAGAAATTCCTTCAGTCATCGTAGATGAAGCTGGTCAAAGATGGATGTTAGGGTCATTTGGAGTCCCGAGGGGAATTTTAGTCACAAAAACCTGAAAAATCTTAATTTTCTTTAACATTGTCTGGACAACTTGAGTTTTCCTCCATTTTGAGTTTAAATAAATTCTTCTCTCCTGCTTCAGATTATTTGGCTGATGCACGAATTCCCACTTTCTTTTTTTTAAATGGATCTTTTCAGTTGGTATGCTGGTGTTTCCCACCTCCACAGAGGATTTCCGACATTTATAGACGCAATAAAACCATAAATACCTAAGAGACAACCCACCCCCCTGACCACCTTGGTCTTTTCCTTCCAGACAACAAAACTATAAGTAAAATCGTTTCCCCTTTTAAATTACTTTTTTTAAATAAAAAGAAGAAAAAGAATTGGAAATCAAACGTTTAATCATATTTACGAAATACATTTCTAAAATCAAAACCCCGAAAACATAGATAAAAGCATTACGCCTCTTTGGGTTTAATAACAAATAATAATTTCTAAATGAGTTTATGTAGAATTTAGATGAATTCAGAAATGTGTATTTTTGTCACAGGCCAGAATTGAAGAGGCCCGGTATTAGGACAAATCAGACGACTAGTTTGACTTTTACTTTACACGTATTAAGAGACAAATATCGTTGTGGATGCCGAAATACAGATAATACTAATGTGAATTTACATCAATTTCAATCTCTAAAATAATCTTCAGCCATTAACACACAAGACTTCTCAGTGCATTTCTCACAGCTATTCTGTTTTGGTTCATTTCTCCTCAGCTGACTGTTTTCTTGATCTTTTTCGTTTTTGTTTGTTTATGTCTATATTCAGTCTGCTAACAAAGTAAATAAGCTGTTTACAGAGATGTTGTAAAACTTTATGGTGTGAGCTCAGACCCAAAATATCCAATAAAAACACAGCAACATTTTAAAATAAAACATTAGAAGAATATTTGTTTAGTGTGCCACCAGAAAAATATATAGTTTTACTCCAAACATTAAAAAAAAAATTATTCCTATATATTTTTAAAAGTAAATATAAAATAGAAGTATTTCAGTCAAGGATGAACAACCTATATAATATTTTTTATCAGTTCAAATATATTTTCTGCATTTGAATGTACTAAAAAACATAAATAAACACCAGGTTTTTATTATCCATGCTCCTTCAATACATGGCTCACAATACAATTTTATTTTTACAGATTCATTTAACACTTTGATGGATATAAAGACAACTTACATCCCTATTTCACAGAGCCACTAAATGTTTCTCTTAAAAACCAAGGATCACTGAATTTATTCAATTCCATTTTTACTTTGAGCAAATGTGACTTTAAAACAGACAGGTCTGATGTAACTGGATCCTCCAGTTACATCAGACCTGTCTGTTTTAATGTTGGCACTTTACTTGAGGTTTGTTTGTCATAATCAATCTTCAGAGGAGATTGTTACAGTACACGTAAAGTTAGAAAGCCTTAACCTCCTGCAGCAGTGCTGCAGGTTGTTTAACAGGCAGAAATTGCAACTGTGCAGAGACAAACTGCATCACAAACATGACACATTCCTTACATTCACAGTGTGTTTTACTGCATTCTCTCACTTAAGCTGTCCTCCACCTCCAGCTCTCCTCATTCGCTGTTTGTACAAACAAACCCTGGTGCAGCTTCAGTGAAAGAGATCTGCAGCAGTGGTGATTTTCAGTCCCTGCTCAGTGTGTTTCAGGGGTGGGTAATGGGGAGCTCTGTGAGTGGAGTTGGTGTGAGAAAAGCCAGGCCTCCTGAGCAGCGGGACACGTGTGGAGATGACGTGCAGGCTCTGTAGGGCCACAGGGTCGTGGGACAAGTAAGCAGGGCGCTGGCTCCCTTTAGGGACGTGGTTTATGACGGGGACGCTGGGCTGGGACCGGCTGTCTGAAGAGCTGGTCTGCCTGACAAGCAGACAGCCACCGGCTGAAACAAGAAGAACAGATGAAGTCGGGGAGAAACCGCCACAGAGAGGGAGCAAAAAACAGCAAAGGTCCATTATGTTTATTGCTGATTTGAATTAAGTGTGTTGGTCTCAGGCATCTGAGGAAATTATAGCACATGCACTGCCTGATTGTGTAATTATAGACATCTAAGCTGGTGTTGTACAAGCAAAAAGTTTGAAAGCAAAATGTTGTGTTTGCTCTTTTTCCACATAATCTAATTTCATGAGTCAATTGTTGAAAAAAAGAGAAAAATTGTACATATTTTTAGAATAATTTATATTTTTTTAATATAATTTTAAAATATATATATATAAAAAAGAAAAAGAGCATCTAGCAAGCAATGGAGGCATTTGTGGTTGCCTGCAGGGGTCCTATTCTCATATTCTTTATTAAAGCTGAAAAGGAAAATGAAAAAAAAAAAAAAAGAAAACTGACCCCCCACCCCTACATAAAAAACAAAAAAAACCCTGTGCTGTACCAAGGCCGTAAAATCACCGTGTTTACAGCTGTACGTTTACCTGGTCCTGGTGTCCGAAGGGCACTGACAGTCCTGAATGTTTCTCCGTGTTTCTTCTGGATCTCAGGCTGCAGCTGCAGGGAGACGGACTCCTGCAGGCTGCTCTGGGCGGCGGAGGCCCTGAGCAAACGCTGCTGAGTTATAAGAGAGCGAAGCCGCTGCAACACGCCAATGAAATAATGTCATTTTAATTCTGTCATTAAGAGTTATTCAGCTCTGCAAATGAGGACTCAACAGCGAACACAATCACCAAACATGACTGAAGTGTTAAATTATTTTCATCACTCTCTGACACTGTTCACACTTTCAAACATCTGCTTTATCTGAAGGGAATCTTTGCACTTTTGCACATTACATTTCTACAGTTTCACAGCAAAAACAATTCAATTCTATATATAAAATATAGTTAAATAATATAGTAAATAAATAAGTAAAGGAAGTAAAGAATTAAATATAGCAAAAATATTTGGTGTTGTAGAATAGATTAACTGGTCAATTAAGTGGCAGATACAAGCAAATTGTTATTGCTGACAGTCATTTTCCAACTGATTAATTGTTTCAGTAATTTTCTTTTTAAAATAGTAAATTAATTTTTGGCTGGTTTTTGTTATATCTAAAAAACAGATATTTCCTTTCCTTTTGAATTTTATTATTTTCTTTTTTCATATATACCATATTACTTAATAAATCATCAGTATAATATTATTCACCAGAACAAATTTGAATTGGAGCCAATTCAGTGTAATCATAGAAAAGGTTCATATTTCTTAAAGTCTTTCTTAAAACTGTAGAAGAAATATGGATTAATACTTAAAAAAGCAATTACAGTGCAAAACTGAGGTGACAGACTTTCAGCAAAAAATTTAAATGATTTCTTTTTAAACAGGTAGGTTAACTTACATTACAATACAAATCTGTTTAAACCATATTTTTGTAACTTAATGTGTTTTATTTCTGCTTGGGTGATACTGAAGTGCATTCCCGATGAGTCACCTGCTGCTGTGAGATCTGAGGGAGGGTCTGCTGCTGCTTTGCTGGTTGTGAAAATGATGTGAAGGAATCTCGCTGAAATCAGATGTAAGAACGAGACACAGCTGTCGGTTCAGTTTATACAAGCTAAGCAGGTTATTGCTGCACCTGCAGTCAGCTCTCACCTTTGTCTCCTCTTGGCTCTGATGAACCTGCTTACTCTGCTGATATCTGCAGGCTTCCCTGACGTCCTGCAGGACTCCACCTCTCTCCCTCTGGCCCTGCAGCAGCTGCTGGATCTGCTTCACCACCCCCAGCTCCTGCAGTAGTTTCTTCCTCTGGAGCAGCGAGTTGATCCGTTCTTGCTCCTCTTTGTCAGCCTCAGCCTCCGTCTCTTCCTCCTCCTCCTTCTCCTGCTGCTCCTCCTCTTCCTCCTCTTGGACATCTGCAGCCTCTGTATCCACCGGCATGTCAGACTTAGGGGACTGCAGAGAAAAAGAAATAGTTCATTCAATTTCTTTTTATTGCGCTTCTGTATATTTAACATTTATGATATATTAGCAGCCCCTCTCACCGAATAACCCTGATAACACGGTTTGTTTTTTCCTACCTTGGCAGTAAAAGATATTTAAATATGAAATGAGAGAGACCCAATAAAATTATCTACAGGAATAACCTTCTATGTAATTTAAATTGGGTATAAGTACATGGACTCTCAGGGGTCAGCCAGAAGATGTGCCATTCATCTCAGGACGAAGCTGTGAGACTCCCTCCTGTGGCTTCATGTGAACACTGCAACTGGGCAGAAACTAAAGCGACAGCCTCACCAGCTGAGGGTCACAGGGAGGCCGAGCCGCTGCTCCTCTGGGTTTGACTCTCTCCCCCGCCGTCTCCCCCTGCAAGTCTCTCCTCCGACCTGCCTTCTGGTCCTGCTGCTGTTCCTGCTTCAGGTGCAGCTCTTGCAGTCGTTGCCTAAAAAGCAAACAGGCCAAATTGCAGAATCTCTCTTTAATATTAATTAAAAGGATTATTGGTAATTTAACACAAATTAAATATCTCAAAACATAAATTACAATCTGCATCATGCTGTGGAAAAGAAAATAAATGACCACAAGCAATAAAAATAACCTCATGACTATTAAAAACATTAAAAGATGAGTGAAAAAATTCCGATGCACAGTGATTTTCTTTGTTTAAAAATACTCTCGACATCAGTTCACCTGAACATACAACGAAACTAGTTGCTGCACTGCACTCAAATTTGGATCAAACAAAAGCGTGGTCAAAACAAAAAGACGGTCTTAGTGATCTCTGCATTGCCCTGATACAACAAAACACTGAGCTCATTGCTTAGTGAGAAAGAAAGTCTGCTATTTCAAGCTGATTTCTAAAGCTCAATGACAAGCAGCTCAGTTTAATCAGAATTTACTGGCAGAGCAGTATTTTAGCAGAGAGAGCCACTGGCTCCTAATTTAATCATTTGACATTTACAGGCTCATAGAGTTGAATGTCATCACTCCATCATTCACATGTTTAAATGGCCTAAATTATGAGCAAGATTACACACCAATAAATAATATTTTAGCCCACGTTTGGATTATTTCACTTGTTTAATGATCATTATTAATAATTTAATCGATAAATTTTAATAATACTGAAATACAAACTAATGGCAGCAACCTTTCCGAACCCTGCTGTATTTAACTGATTTCTCTTTGTCTTGCTACTTTAGATATGTGACGTAAATGACATTTGATCAAAAATGATAACAAAAATCAGTCAGTCAAAAAAAAGCTTATACATGTGTAATGAAAAAAATACATGCTGTTTTTGCTGATTAACACTTCTTTAACTACAGCAAACATTTTTCTGTTTAAATAATGTTAATTAAAGCCTCGTTAATCAGTTAAGCAACTTGATTAATTAAATTGTCAATTCAACAAAAGCAAGATTGACATGAATAAAACCTCTGCTTTCATTTGTCCCTTTGTTGCAGGATTTCTGTAAGTGGAACGTTTATTATCATTATTACTACTTTTCTTCAATGTACAGATACATTTATAAATGGGAACTATATAAGTATTTTACAATGTATTTGCTCATTTTAAATGCTAAATTTAAACAATTCACTTCCTCAGATCTTAGGACAATTAATGATAATAATAATACATTTAATTAATTAGGCACCTTTCAAGATATTCAAGGTCACCTACTAAGCAATAAATAACATAACACAACAAATACTAAATACTAAACTAAAGAATAAAGATATGTGGGTAAAACAGGTTGAGTGCTCTACTCTGAAACACGGATTTGACAAACTGGTCAACACTTTACAGTAGAATAGTCCTCTGCGCACAATCAGGAGGATAAAGTTAAATGTATACAATGCAAAACAAAGGCAAACCATAAAAACAAAATCCAAACGTGTCAAAGTCTTCTTGGAGCCCAAGCTCATTTTAGATGGACTCAGAATAATATTTTTGATTGGTCAGACAGAAAAAGAAGAATTTTAGATAATGAACACTTCTGGAGAGGGACGACAGCTTCAGTTAAAGCACAGAGTCTGTGATAACAGGTATGTTAGTAAATAGCGCCTTTAGTACTGAATATACTGATATAGATGTTTTAGAACAACATATGGTGTCCTTTTCAGGGAAGGTCTCACTTATTTCTCTACAACAAACCAAATTTTACATGTATTACAACAACATGACTGTAACTAAACTCTGAGCTAAACTGAGCTGCCTGTTGTCCCGCCCATTTGTAATTTTCAGTAAATTAGTCCAAGAATCGTTGAGGAGCTGAATCCCTCTATCAAGCAGGAAGGTAATAAACATTTCACTTTTATGACCACAGCAGGTGGTCTACTCAGTTCCTAAACATTTTCAAGTGTGTTGCTTAAAGAAAAGGGACTCAACACAGTCCCTGTCCCAACTGTTAAAACATGTTTCAGACATCAAATAAGAAAAACAATGTTTTTCTAAAGTGTTTTTCTAAAAGATAACTAAAGCTGGTATAATTCTTCTTCTGCATAGAATGCTTTCTTGTCTGGGCTTTACTTTAATGCGTTTTCATTGTTACTGAACAACTTCATGTGAACCCTGAAGAAAAAAGCATGTGTGTGTGCCTCACTGACAGCTGCTGCTCTTTACTGAACTATACTTGGTTCGTACAGCGTGCTGCAGGTACCTGGCACACTCCTCTCTGGCCTTGGATGCTGCAGTCTCCTGGAAGAGTGAGCTGCTATGTTTGAAGTATTTGTCGAATTTTTCCCCTCCCTCTCTTGGATAGATCCTTTTGAAACCCCCCAGGTGTGTGGCCTCATACTTCTCCATCTGCTCCACTATGAATGCCTGGCTCTGATGCAGCTCCTCTGACCTGGTGGTAAAACACGCAAAGTCAAATCTCTGAACTGCATGCCTACAGCAAACCGATAGGAATGCTTGCCTGCGACCTTGCAAGAGAAAAACGACACACATCATTGACCCACCTGGCCCCTCTGGACCGGTTTTGTTGCAGCCTGTTTTGCACCCTACGTCTCTCCTCTTTGATGACCTTGTGACGATTACAGGCACCCAGGTTGATGAGGACCAGCGTGTCATAGAGCAAGGCATTCTTTACCTCACGGTCCAACTGTGAGTCTGTGGTGAAACTCGGTGAGTGATTCACCTGCACATACACAAAAACGTGAGAATGATTTAGATATGAAACAAAAATTTGTGACTGCTTGTTAAACACTTATGTGTGACTATAAACTGATGCCTTACAGCCAAGAACTGTTACGATCCTCCAAATGCTTCTCCAAGCAAAGAATTAAGCTTTAAAATTGGGGTTTAAATAGTAATATCTTTTAAAAGTTCAAAGATTCTCAGTCACACTTTCAGAAAAGAAAAGAGCTGCTTTACAAAAGTTTTTGTCATGAAAATTTAGAAAAGCAATTGGAAAAAAAAATGCAAAAATCTGATGACCTGAGAGAACGTCTAGGAATATGGCTTTCTAGGACATCTAACTAAGGTGCCTCAGACTCTCACCTCCAGCAACCAGGGTTTGAGCCGGTGATCCAACAGCACATCGAAGCCCAGGATCTCAAAGCATGCGCTGCCCGTGGCATGGTTGGGGAAACACGTTTGATAATTGTGCTTCAGAATGGGGTGAGCAGAGATCAGAGTCTTTATAATGATGTCCTCGATGTCATTCCAGATCTTCTCTATGTTGCAGTTGATGGACTCGAGGTACTTGTTGAGGCTGGAGAACTTTCTGGGGAACAAAAATCACAATATGATAATAAATATTCACATGTCTTTTACAACACAGTATACAACATGTGGAGTTTTTATTTACCGTTTACTACCAACATCTTCATCACGGACAAAGTTCTCACTGTTCTTGTTGATGGAGTAGTTGGTGAGATGCATGCAGACATCGTTCTGATGTTGGACAGAAAAGCTTGATTTTAACCAGTTTTCACATAATCCACATCTTTAACAACACACAAGGAAGACAGAGACTTTCAGACCATCATCTATCTTCACTGCTTCTGTTGAAAATATGTCAGATACAAGCCAACATAATCGTGCCTGTTGTGTGTGTTTGGGCAGAGAGCTGAACTTCAGAGATGGCTACACTTATTATACTGTTTTTGATTACATACTTTGTAATCTCAGAAAGGCAAACAGTTTACTATGAAAAAAATACTCAAAAATGGCTGGATTCAATGCAGATACTCGTTTGAGGCATTGCAAAACAGGATTTACATTTGGTCTTTTGCCGTCTTTTACTGTGCATTTACTCAGGATAGGACATAAGCATTGAGTGTGTGTGTGTGTGTGTGTGTGTGTGTGTGTGTCCATGTTAATGAAGGCACAAGTCACTGGTGCAACAGAGCAAAAGACATGTTCCAAAAATCCAAAACTGTTTCCTGATTTTGACAACACGAGGAGTGTACACGTCCTCATTTGACTGTTCTTACCACATTGCCGTGTGTGGGCTCATTGTATTTTGTGGTGCAGAAGCGGACCAGTCCCTCCTTGAATATGAATATGCTGAATGGGTCACATGATGTCACTAGCACATAGAGCCGCAAGTCAAACTTGTATCCATCAATTATGAGAGGCTGGTGAGGTAGCAAAATACGCATTCATAGGTCAAAATGCATTTTTGTGCAGAAAGTTTATGTGCTGTTTAATAGAGCCTCACCTTGGAGATGTAAACCTGACAGATCAAATGTTCTCCAGGCTGGATGTCTTTAGTGGATTTGGTGATGATGATACCTTTGCCTTGGCAACCCATAACTGGCTTACAGATGTATGTTTTGTTTTTTTTACCCCTGGAATAAGCTTGGAAGTCACCGTAACTGCAAAATATAATCAGATAATGGATGGATATACTAAGACACACAGAGAAGTAAAATGAAGTAAATAGTCAGATCAGGTGACAAACTGACTCTGCAGGAAGGCACCACGTTCTTGGGAAGATGTTGTAGTCCTTAGGAAAAAGTTTCAGCATGCGGTTCAAGTTTTTTGCAAGTAAATCTTTGCGGCAGATCTCGCTCATCCCTGGGAAATGGTTTATTTTCTGAAAAGACAGTGTTTTTACATATAAGACCACTGTAATCACTCGTAAGATATATTATACATGTAAGATTGTATCCAGTATTAATCTTCAGTGCATAGGTCACAGACTGCTGAACAGTAACTGCACTGAATTACCCCACTACAGTGAATTACAAATTAAATACCAGAGCAGAAAGAAATGCTATGAGCCATGAATACTGTACCCTGATAATGTAAGTCATAATCTCTTTTTAATCAGAAATACCTCCTCTTCTGTTCATTTTCTGCCGTACAAATACAATTACACAGTTAATTTGTAGAACTGCCTTCAGTTTCAATAGTCTTTTGAGATGATGGTAGTATTATTAGTGTTAGTGTGGAAAAAACGGATTCAGGCACCTGATAACGCTTCATGTCTTTTACACGGTCCAACGACACAGAGCAGTCGGTCCAAAACAGTGTCCAATTTTCATCCTCCATCACCTCTCTGAGGCCATATTTACGAGCAGCTCTGCGCACTGCAACAAATGAAACAAATATCTGAGGCCCGGAGGGGAAAAAACGGATTAAAATGCATGTGAATTGAAAAATGGATCAGTTAAAATGGACTTTAACTGAAAGATTAAGTAGTACATGTCAAGTGATTTCATTGATTTAATTCAATAAATTTTTCAGTTCGGGTTTTTTTTTTTATTAGGATCAAATCACAATTAAATTGAAGATATTTTACACAGAAAGCAAAACAGTTCACTTCAGTCATATTAAGTGTATTTCAGTTCAGTTAAATTGTAACCCTTAACCCATAACCCATGTTATAAAGATGCCTTACGGGCAAAACCGTGACACCCACACAGCAAAAACTGAGGAAAATGATGCCACACTCCAGACCATAACGCTGAGAGTCAAGCTTTGAGGACTGGCTGCAGTTTTCCACTTCGTGATTTTTTTAATTTTCTTTTTTAAGTAACAAAAAATACGTTAACTGTTCATATAGGAGACAATTGATAATTAGAACAAATCAAATAAATGTCCAAGTTTATAAAATCAACTGAAAATTAATCACTTTTTTCCCACCCAATTTATACTCAAATACCTATATTCACAACTTATCAACATGTTTTAATCACGTTTGGATTTTTATTATTTCTTTTAGGCCTTTGAGGCCTCTTTTTGCAAATGATCAGTGGCAGCTAACTCACTTGACAATCACCTAAGAATTTACCACTCAAATTTACAAATAATATACATTTGAACTCTTCCATTTTTCAGTTTATATCCATTTTTATCACTTGGCTTTTAAAATGTAAACTTCATGTTTACCTTTATACATTTACTTTCCTGTGGAGAAGTAAATTTGCTTTTTTTGCTCTACACTGTATTTTTCCATAACAAAATAAAATTTCACCTGGATTTTAATTTTGTTTTGTTGGAACTGGATTTTAGAGACATTTTATTGTTTTAAAATGTTTTACCAATAGTTATTGCTATTTATTTTTAGAGTTTTTACCTGTACAGATTAAGTATTAAGGAAATACGTTTGGGGTGATACAGTCCAGCTCTTAGGAGATATTTAAACAGATCTGAGTGTGTAGGCCAGTTAAATTCACAATGATATTGAGAATGCTATCATGAAAACTATTTACTAGAACTTTCTTTGAGCATGTGATGACTAATATTTCAACAGCAAAGAGTCAAACATAAAATGTTGCCAAAAAAGCTGGAGGCTGGAAGCGTCTTCCGAAAAGCTAGAAGACAAAATATTCTTTGATTGGAAAAAAAGCAGCATAAAAAAGTTACAATTGTGTAATTATTATACAGCATTTCCCATGTTGTCTTTCTTGCTATGATTCAAATCATCTACATTCATTATGTACAATAATGTAAATCACAGTTTTCTTCAAACTCACCACTTTCAAATTTGCAGTTTGTGAGACAGATCCCCATTCATCTGAAAGATAAAAGACACAGAAGGACAGACATCTGCAGAAGAAGAGAAGCACAGACATCTGTTTTCCTGCTCAGCCCTAAAAGTGGACTTTTTCCATTGTCTTATAGCTGCTCAGTGGTACATATGCTGCAATAGGACATAACTTTGAAAGTGCAAAAGCTCCAGCAGTAACATACCCCCTCTTGTTTTTCTTTCTCTTCTTGCCAGTTGGTGTTGGCAGGGTGCAGGCGCAGGCCTCCACTTGTATTTCGTTTCCCTCTTCCTCTCCCTGCTGCTCATATTTGTTTACAACACCTTCTCTGTCAGGGCTTTCCACCAGTAGACCCATCCTGATTGAGCACAAGTACATATGTGTGTTTTTTATTCGTGCATGTCTGCCAAAAGATCATGTGATTATGCCGGCAAAACATGTTGTGAATAAATGGTGACCAGCTTGACACAGGAATTCAGTCAAACAGAACAAAGTACATGCTGTAAGATCATGCAAAGAATCATGTTTCCGTTTCCTTCCCCTCATCAGATGAGTGCTCTGGCTGTCAGCACATAGTCATACACTGGTATCAGAGGTGCTGCGGCAGCATGGTTACAAAGAGACAGGGATTAACACATTCAGTAAAACAAAATGCTGGAATGATATTCACATACTGTCAAACACAACCCAGTTTATATTCCTCAAACTCTCTTAACTTGTTAAGAGACTGGTCTGGTGATAAGGAACAAGTTCAAGGTCAGCGCTGGTTTCACTGCAGCTCAGTCTTCTTGTCTACAATTGATTTGCTCCATGTTGCTGAGCTATTTCTCCTTTATTTCAGTAAGTCAACTCAACTGTTTTAGTCAATGTTTAATCTGCATGTTGAGCTGCAGCAACCTTGTCAGATGACAGACATCTGCTGGTATGTGAGAGACTGGCATTGCACCTTAAAAAGATGTTTAAAGAGAAGGTGTAATTGGAAAACATGCACAAATTGACAGCTCAGATTGACAGCTGGAACTAGGTTCCAGAGCTTGGGTAAGGGTCTAGAAATGGCGCTCCACTATAGACTGGAAACATGTGATCTTCACTTTTTGGACCACCTCGGCCATTATATATTAGTCCAACCTATCCCTTACCATATAAGAGTGGATAGCACAAGTTTCTGTTCTAATCTAGGGCTGCTAGACTTCCTCTTGAAGGGAGGAGGAGCTCTCCCATTTGCAGATGCAAGTGCTACAAGCAGAGGCGTCAAACGTGACACGCACAAGCACAGGTCACCAGTTTGTCATTACTGTGGATGAAACTTGACAGAAAATGACTTTGTTCAGGACTGTCCTGATTTAAACACTAAAGACAGAGGTTTTTCCTTTCATACACAAAAAAGAAAACCCTTTGGCATGGGCAGCAAGCAGTCGAAAGGATAGGTAGGGCTAATTTGGCATATGTAAATCTAAGAACTAAGCAAAGCACTTTAATAAATAAACATTTAGCTGTGTAATTTCAATAAAACATTTAAATTCAGTAGTTCAATAAATGCCTTGCAAGAAACTTTAAAGTGAATAATTGTTTTCCAAGATTTCCAGATTAAAATCACTCAAGTCTGCAGTGCAATACACTGGTATTACTTGATAATAGTTTGCTTCTACAGCTCAGAAATCAAGAATATTCTGTTTTGACCTTCACTGCAGTCATCGTCAGTAATTCTTGTTTGTTGGCTTTTCTGCCTTCAGTTCTGCCTTCAGATACTGAAAAACATGCTCTGTTGGGTTGAGATCAGACAGCTCATCTGGCCACTGAAAAATGTTTTATTTCTGTGCCTTCAAAAAGCCTTAACATACTTTCAGTAGCTTATGCTCATTATCCATCTGCACTATGAAGCAATGTCCAATTCGTTCTGTAGCATGTGACTGAATGTGAGCAGTGAAAAAGCCTACACACTTCAGAATTCCTCTTGCGACGTCTGTCAGCAGTCACATCATCGACACAGGAGCCAAAGAAAGATGCTACAGCTATATAACACTTTGAAAAAGTAAGCAAACATTCCTTCAAATGAAGGCTTAACAAAAGTCATTTGTGCTGTTATAAATTCCACTTCTCTCTTCAGTAAGTCTTGAATAAGCTGTTCCCCTCCATGTCCTATCGGACGTCTAATAGGGTGAAAATGAAGTCAAGTTGGTTTCTGGTTGTGATGGAAAATATTAATTTGTCACCTGACCTGTGGTCAGATCCATATCTTGTGTCTGACATATTCTGTGACCTCTCATATGGTCAGAAGCATATACTGTCTTTAAGATATTCTCTGGCCTTTGTATAGCACAGTTTGTGCAGATTTGTATTTGGTCCTTAATTTCCCTGCTCTGCTGACGCGCACAGACACACAGGCACGCACGCACGCACGCACGCACGCACGCATGCACGCACAATGATTAGTTATGATAGTCATATAGTTTAGTCTATGTTATTTTGTGGTGTTTAAATTACTGTGCAAATTGAGACTTTTGTGTTTTCTGCATCGAGACGCCTGATGTATGTTTTGGCCACACTTGTATGCAGCTGCTGAAATTAAACTACTAAACTTTGGATCTTCTCTTATGTCTTTTTTCATGTTAATCCAATGAACTCAGTCCATCCAGATATCACCTAGTGGTTAAAAAATATTATACAGAGATGTTCATAAGTTTTTTCAACACTGGTAATAACTGTGATAGAGGCATGGTTGGTCCTGGTGGCTTTATGGAGCAACATCCCAGGAATACAGTGAGATGTTACGGTGCGGTGTAACAGTATACTGATCCACTTATCTAGATAATCCTGACCCTAAACTGTGAGCAGCGGAATGGGCTCAAATGCACTGACCTAAGACCAGATACAGTTACAGACCTGCAAACACTTGCTCCAAGACTCTCACAATATGTGAAAAAAACAGGAAAGCCACATGCATAGTTCCAGTATAAATGACTTATAATCATAAATTTGAATTTCCATCCATCCACATCTGCATCATCAATTGATTTTCACTTGATGTCAGTGGTGCACTACATTTCCTTAGATAGTCAAAACTAATCAACTGAAATACAAATGACTTACAACAAATCTACTCAGGCTTCAGTAGTTTTTGTAACAGTTATAGAAAGGTCATGTTCTGGGTCTCTGGAAAGTGCCTAGAGACAACTTGTGTTGTAATAGACGCTATAGAAATTAAATTGAATTAAATTGAATTGAAAGCTGTTGGTTAAGAATGATCATTTTTCAAGGCTGCAGCTTGTGGTATTGTTGAAGTAAACCTAGCATTTAGACAGTGCATGTTGATATGGGAAATTAAAACTCATTGGTAGGACCACATAGAGTCACGCAATATTTATGCACTCTCAAGCTGCCCGCAAAGAGTCAACTGCTCTCATGTAAGAAAGAACTGAAAAATACATTTTTACAACGAGGACAAGCAGATCAGATCCAAATAACTGCGAGAGTTTTAGCTTTAACAAACCATCAACTCGGTAAGTTTGTTTGCTGACATTTCTTTTTATGATGAGAAAAAAAATCTCTAAACAGCTGGACTGTTGACTTTACACTTCTGAGAACACAAATGTATGCTCCTTTCTTTCTGTCTGTACACCCCTGTAAACCTTTTAAGATGCCATCACACTCCTCAGTTGATAAAACCAATAAGCCATATCTCTCTTCAGTGCTCCCATGTAGCACCTCTACAACCAGAGCAGATTTGTATCCTCCACAGAATGGCACAAAGTGTCTTGGACTCTCACGCAGTGGATCTGATGACCAATAAGAAAACCTGATATGTCATGACATGATGGAGAGAAAAGGATCAGGAAACCTCAGCAGGCCGTAAGAAGACGGGGATAATGCCTGATAATTGTTCACTGAAATAGGAGAAGTGCTTTTCAGCACCTCAGGTTGTTTAATTTAAAACTGTGTTGAAAAGCGCTGCAGCGCTGAGTGGTGTAAGTGAACCGGCTGAACAGCTACAGTATCTTCTCAGCCAAACGGAAATAAAAGGTCATTCTGCTGAAACGTAGCCTTGAACTGCAGAATTAAAAGCAGAGCACAAGCAGAATAGAAAATGTTGATCAAACATACATCAAATAAAATTAGACAAGAGGGACAGTTTCTAATATAAAAATAAAACACAGCAGAATGCCAATGACGTTAAAGACTAGAACTAAATATAGTGAGGAGACAAGGTGGCAAGGATCTGACCCCTTTATCATTCAGTCAATAAAAATGTAATTACTGTTACGCTTACATCATTCCACTTACTCATTTTTCTCAGTTTTCTTTGTTATAATGCTCTAAATCTAACAAGAAAAACTTTCTATACAGATGTTAATTGAACTAAAGAACCATGGACACAATATTTAAATTGCAAAAACAAAAAAAACAAAAAAAACAAACACTCTCATAATCATCCTTGTTCTTAAATTGCGTCTACTTGCATTTATGTTTTATTTTGGAAGGTCTGGACTGTGTTTTTGTTCTGTTAATGTCTCTTTTATTAGTTTTGCATCTGTCTTAAAGGTGTTTGAGTCTCTGAGGATTTTTGTTAGTTTGCAGATCTTTTTCAAAAATTCTTTCCCTTGCCTTTGGCACTATTTTGTATCAGTCTATTGTAATTTTGCATATCATACTGTTTTTTTGTTGTTATTGTTGTTTTTAACAATTCCTGGTTACGTCTATTCTAATCTATTCAAATTCCATTGAATATAAGGCTCTGTTGTAGCGGTCTGTGCAAATCTGAAGAACCCAATGACTGAAGGCACTGTTTTTGAATCACTGTTGTGAAGAGGATGTGAAGAGGATGCTCCGTGTTGTCTATTATATTTTCACAAGTCAAAACTGAGCCAGGATTCTTCATCAGTTTCTCCTGTATTTTTAAGCCAATGCCTCTGATGCTACCCCAACAGATGACTACAAATGCACTCTCCAAAACGTACTTATTAAATGCAACATCTTGCTGCAAAAACTAAATCACATAAGTTTGCACAGGAGTATATTCTGCTCTGTCCAATTTATGTAGACAGTCAGCGTTGCATCATTTGTCCAGTCTATTGTTCAGGTGAACAACGTTTTGTTTAATCTCTTCATGTTCATATTTTGTCATATTGTGGCTCTTGGATTTGCTTTGACTCTTTTTGTGGTCTGTTTATGACCAACAACATTCAGAATATGAATATCTCTCCACTGCAAACTTAAGTCTTTCCACGTGTCACCTCCCCTCATCACTTTTTGTTTTCACTTGCTTACAGGGAACAATGCATCTACAATGTTAAAAATAGCAGTCTAAAATCTAAAGTGCTGTAATCTTGAACAGCTTGAAAAAACCTTGTTGCTTCACACTTCCGTGTTTTCCTTTACTACACACATGCTCCATGTGCATAGGTCACAGCACCGAGCAAGGTCACATTTGATATTTGTTACTTGTGAATAGTGATTGCTAAACAAGAAAAGTCACAAAACTATCAAGTGCGATCCGGTAGCTTTGAACTGACAGCAGTAGTCATAAAGTAATTGTGTAATTTATGTATTCCATAAGCTTATGGCTGTTTGACGTGGCGTGGTAACTTTAAAAAAATAGAAAACAATATCAAAAAATAAAACAGAAAACGGTTACGAGACACAGTAATGTATGCGTTTTGTCTACATCCAGTGAAAACTTTTCTGAACTGTATTTTCGGTGATCAGCAAAAAGTGGTTTTAAAATAAAGGACAGGTTTGGGATGTTTAAGTTGAGCAACAAACCAAAATTAAATAAAAACAAACAAAAGCCATCAACCTTAAGTGAAACAACCGTCCGGCCTAGACGCGCCGCAACGTTACCATGGCAACAGACTTCTCCCAGTCTGAGTAGTTTCAGGCTAACTACCGTTAGCGACTGGCATAAACGCCACGGCAGGCTGAACCTGACACATTACCGTTAGATAAGTATGTCCCCTGGTTGCAGATGAGTAACGCTATCCGAGTAGCTCTCTGTGCCGATGGTGCTGTGCTGTGGCGCTTGCTGGACACACCAGAAACCTGTCGCCTACAAATGTAAACATGAACCACGGAATGAAGCGAACAGATGAGAATCTCCGAGGGCCGTTCAAGGACCGCTCGTTGCCATGGCTTTGAGGGTTCTCGTTTCTGAGAGGTGGCTTGCTCTCCAATGAGCAAAGGTGCGTTCAAGGCTCACTTTTCAGTGAAACGTTCACGTAGATGGAATTATAATAAAGTAATGTAGATATTGAACACGTTTATTCAGCTTTGAAATACTATTATTTCTGGGCATCATGGAACTTATTCTATTGCTGTAGCTATTCAGTGAAAAAATAACTACAACATTTTTTCCTCATTCATTGTATATATGTTATATTATGTGTCATGTAAACTAGTAAGTGTTTCGTGTTTTTAACCAGTTGTGTAGTTCCCTTTTAGCTTTTTAAGCTGCATAAAACATTTAGATATCAATAAAATGTCTGTTACATGTTTTTGTCAAAATACTACGCAAGTACAGTAGAAAAGCTTTCTTTTCAACCATGTCCTTACTGGGATGTACGTAGCAGTTTAGGAAGTGGAGACCATAGACTGGAAATATTACTGGAAAACAATTTGTAATGCCCCTCATTGGTTTTCTTAAGAGTGGGTTTAAAAACTTTTTCCCACAATGTGTAAACAACAATGGACAAAGCATTAAGTCACGCGAATCACTGGGGTGTGTGAAGAGCAGCTTTGAAGCCTCTTTTTCTCCTTTTCTTTTACTGAGCACAGACATGTTGCTGGGAAGCCAGAGGAAACATACCCACTGTGATTCAATCATAGCTAGAAGCGACTACCAGCTCCTTCAGTCAATTCCTGCAGAAATAGCTGCAGAGCTTCCAGCAGACGTTTACAGCAGAATAAATTCACATGTTGGCTTGATGACAAAAAAATAAAAAATTACTGTCACATTACTGTAAATCAATCATATAACAAATACATTATTTGGTTTATATGAATTCTCCTGACATGGTAAAAAAAACAACAACAACAACAAAAAAAAACAACTATTTAGCCCAAATGTCAATTAAGGCCAAAATGGTTTTATGAACCAGGCTGTAAATATGTCTATTTTTGCTCTAAAGTTGGACATTTTAACACAGGAATCAGTGGCGATTGACTCACTTTTGCAGCCAGCCTCTAGCGGACGGTCGAGGAACTGCAACATTGTTTGCAAGAATATTTGTTTCATATGTCCTTTCAGTGGCGAAATCAGAAAATGACCACTGCATTTAGACACAGCTGTGTTAATCCAAACTGCTATTTGCTTCGATAAACCTTTTAGCATGACAGTGACTGATAAGGAAGAGATGATGGCTATCCATTGGTTCAGCCGACTAACAGTCAAAAGTCTAAGCTATCGATAGATTTAATTTATCTGATGTACAAAAAAAACTGCAACCCTCTGCTCTTTGAACCTGGCTGCAATCATATATATTAAAGAATGTCATTATAGAGCAATACATTTATTTATGCACACCAAAATATACTCTGCAACATAAGCACCAAATCACAAAAAGTGGTTATTCTGTCATACGTTCCCTCCAAATAGCACACGTTGCACAGACAAGCAATGTGTTTTACCTTTATAGTTTGGTAAGAATGAAAATAACGGGCATCTGACATTTGTGGAGTGAAGAAATGCTGACAGAGTCAAAACTGATCATATTAAAAGATGATCATTTTAATTGCTTTTCCATTTAGTGCATGAGCCTTGAAATAGAAACAAAAAATGCTGAATTAAGTTAAAGATATATGTGATGGTCGTTTTCCTAGGCATAATATAAATGTTAATAGTTTTAAAGTGCTTTAGGATATGCACTAAACTCTCAAAGTGTCTAAAACGTCGTGGACGTTTTTGGTTTAAGCCTTGTTTACTAAAAAAGATGAGCCCAAGCTGCACAATGGAAAGTAGTTTGGCTCCCTCTTGTGATTTTACTCAGACGTGCAGGAAATAGAATGGAAAAAGTGTATATTATATTATTATTATTATTATTATTATTATTATTATTATTATTATTATTATTATTATTATTATTATTATTATTATTATTATTATTATTATTATTATTATTGTTGTTGTTGTTATTATTGTTATTATTATTATTTGCAGGGTCACAGGCGTCTGCTGGAGCCCATCCCGGGCTCATTACAGGTGAGAGGCAGGGGTACACCCTGGACAGGCCGCCAGTCTATCACAGGGCCACTTATTATTATTATTATTATTTTTTTATACATGACTACAATTTCCATGACCTGGTGCTTCAGTCAATTCAGACTAAATAAATAAAATAAATAGACAAATATAGACACATTTCCAAACAAAGAGGGATGTTTTTAAATAAGAACAAACTAACAAGCCTTAAATAAAATAAAATAGAATAAAATGAAGTTTTGTTCTTGGACACACAGCAAACCCACAACCAGTCACAGCAATCTGTTAGTGAAATTGACAAGAGAACAAAACGTATTTTCTTTTCAATATAAATGACTATATTGTGTCAGGTCTTTGTTGTCAGCCCAGATCCAACTCTCAGAGGTCAACACTGTGTTAAGCACAAGTAGTGATGACAACTAAAGTGTTGACAACTAGCCAGTGGCTGTGCTGGCAGCCAACCAAACCACCATTCCCTTAGTTGTACAAAAATGTGTTTCTTTGTATAATTTTACCTGATGTTGCACAAGAAATTATATAAAGAAAAAAAAATATGTGTAGTAACCATGAGTGTAAAATCTAACTGTGGATACCAAAACTGTTTGTTTTTTTTAAACCATGCTGCAAATATGTTACTTTCTGTTGCAAAGTTGGACGTTTGAACACGCAGGTTAATGCAGATTGAGTCAGTTTTGCGACCCCAGTGGTCAGGTGAGGAACTGCAACATTTCCAACCTCTACTTTGGTTTTAACCAGAATGGTGATGCTTGATCCAGCCACAGCGTCTCAGTCATGCTGAGGTCTGGATTTTAACTGGACCATTGCAACAACTTGATGCTTTTCTTTTTCAGACATTCTGTTGAAGATTTACTGTTTGAGAAAATAATTCTTTTACAAAACCCGATTTCAACCAGGCTGTAGTTGTAGTAGTGGAGATGGCCTTAAAATATGACACTGCTGTTGAAGCTGCAAGACTCCAAACTTAGAGATGATCTCATTATGATGTCAACATCTACTGAAAAAAGACTGACTTTCAAAACAGTTAAAATGCATTAACTTGTATGTCCTTTTGATATTTTATGGTATATTTGCAGTTCATTCTGTAAATATAAGACACATTTTCACAAGAAATTAATTGTGACTGAACATTTATTTACATTAAACATCAACATCATGTTGCACAACAACAGGTCTGAAGAATAGAAAGGTAGGTTATCTTCAAAGTGATCAAATTGAGTGTCTTGATTTATCTTGATTTCTTGACTTGGATGCGAAGCGGCTTCAGCAACCTGGAGAAGAATTTTCGAATGGCTCTGAAACGTTTCTTGCCAGTTTTAACTTGATCTGATTTCACTGTAGGTTCCATTGATGGTTCTGCTGGTTGATATTCTGTCATTGTTGGAGGTGATGTTACTTCCTTTTCAGGGAAAATCACTGCATGTGTTTCATTTCTGGCAACAACGTCATTAGAGGAGTTCTGTGGGTCTTTTGTCACAGATCTTGGTGCTGATGTACTCTCTTCTACATAGGAGATAATGTCATCCAGGTTTTCAGAGACATCTAGGTGCTCAGGTGTTCTTTCCTCTTGACTGCAGCTGACTTCTAATGATTTTGATGAGTCTTGCCGGCGTCCCTTCATAGATCTCATTACAGAGTTTACTTTGTCTGTTTTGGACCTATTTTCCGCTTCAAAGTGGCACACGTTCATCATTTCCTTTGCACTGATCAAACAGGGGCTGTGATCGGCAACAGGAAAGTGTTGGAAAGTGAAAAATCTGTGATTTAGAGCTTCACTTGGTGTGATTCGTTTTCTTGGATCCACCTCCAACATTTGACTGAGGAGGTTGAAAAATGCCATGGTCTCTTTATCAACAACAGAGTTCTTTCTTGCAGGGTGCTTCATCAGCAGGTTATTTAGAGAATAAAAATGACAAGAATCACGACGGTGTTAAATAATCTCCTTTTCTGTTTCCAGTGTGTATTGTTCTGGAGATTTCAGGCACCACATATGCTCAGGATATTCCTGCTCTAGTTCAAAAAAGCAGTCTGTATTATATGCCTCATCAAGGATATCACTGCCAGGCTGGCCATTCAACTGGAGAATCATCCTCATGGCCTCATATTCGCTGTAATATGGGTATATGTCATCTCCAAGGTACAAAAAGGCCAGGACACAGCCGAGAGACTACATATCGACTCCTTTGTCTAACATGGGATGGTGCAGCAGGACCTGGGGGGGCCTGTAAGCAAGATTCTGGATGACACCGTTCTTCCACATATTGGATGCCTCCGTTGCAAGACCAAAATCGATGAGTTCGATGAGCCTATTCTCATCACTTTAACTGCTGCAAGTTCCTTCTTTTGGGGTATTCTGCATCTGGCCACTTTTTCAAAGGTCCCCTGCCCGAGGAAGTCTTCAATGTGGTAATAAAATGTACGATCAGAGAGAACGTCATTGCACTGAACATGAAAACAGCCCCTCTGGGACTTTGGTACTTTGGCCCGTTTTAGAGGGACCCAAGGCTTGAGCCTCCTTTGAGGCCTTGAGGATGAGGGTCCCATTAGGAGCCTCCTGAAGACGGGATGTTCAGCAGCACAAATAAACCAGAGTGAGCTGGACAACTGCAGGAGAACTTGAAACTACAAAAGAATGAAGGAGAGAACGATGACGGCAATAAAACACAACTTACAAGCTCTGTCGCTGCCACTTCACAGGTGAAGTCTGGAAACAAGGGCAGACAACAGTGATGTCCCAGTCATGTATTGATCAGTGATCAGCACAGTGATCACACAATGATGGCAGAGCATGTTTCAATCATGTGATCACAGTGAAATGTAACAAATCTGACGGATTCTGGCTCTAAAAACACTCAAGTCACATACAGTTATGAACATGAACGCTCCGGTGTCACATTCATATCATAATAATATCAAATACTGACCAACACCAGCTTCAAACTGACCATATAAACCTTGCACCATAAAATACTTTATATAATTATATATATATTAATAAAATAATAACTTTATATAATTAAAAATACTGACCTAATGTGTGTAGATTAATGTCAAAATAAGAATTCACCAGCTTTAAACCTTAAATATCCCACTTATCTCCAGTCCCTTCACTTTGACTTGAAGATGATTTTTCCGGGGCTGGTGTGTCGGAATTAAATATGGTAGTAATTTATAATATATATACACTTTATAAAATAATAATAATAGCATCATAATTTAAATTAATATAACATTAGTGGATTAGCAAAGGTTAAAAAAAGACAGAAATTTTGTGTTGTGATGTTAGAAAAATACTCTCATCTGACTCCTTTCTTTGCAATCTTACACAGTTTGACATTAAGCACGAGGCAGCTGTGCTCTAATCACAACTTCTGTAAATGTTGGATGTGCAGGGTGTGTGTCTTATAAGACAGGATATTAAACTAAAGGTTGAGCAAAGCTCTTAACATAACTAAGCACGTGGGTGTAAACGTGTAGCAGAACCCAACAGATGTCCTGACTGTCTCCTCTTTGCAGCAGCTCAGGACAACACAGGACCAAGAACATCCAACTTTCTCAATCCTCCACAGGCCATCACCATTCTTTTTACAGCACAAAAGAAACTTTAAATGAGCTAAAAAGTATCAGATACTTTAAATATAATAAATGTATTGCTTTTCTATAATTTCCCTGGTCTGGTACAACAAATTCAACCCCCTCAGAGCTTACCTGGGTGTGAAATCAGACGGTTGAAACAAAAACGTTTTTTTGAGTTAAGCTGTGAATACGTTTATTTCTCTTCTAAAAATGTACATTTTAACCAGCGGCCACTCGAGGTACTGCAACACGTCTTACGTTGGAGGACCCGGCGGTGGCAACAGCTGATTGACATACGGTGGGCGTGTTCCCGTCGGTTTCCGACGGTTCCCGTCGGTTTCAAGTCGGTTTCCCGGGCAACAGGTTTTTGCGCAGTAAGTATGAAGAAAAAGGAAGCTTCAGAAACCAGTCACGTGTTTAGTGACGTGACGTTCCAGCTCTAAAGTCAACACTACTATGACGTCAATTGTTGGGGGTTAGTAAGACCTGCAGTTAACCGTCAAACTCATTCCACTGTGATATTTCTCGGAGTCCATTCGTGTTTTATCTTGTGGAAGCTTTCAGCAACCAGAAATGCATTGCAACGGTTTTACATCCAACTCTCTTTTCACTGTTCAGCACAATGAAGTTCTCTCTGGTCCTACATGTGATTACCACATTGAAGACTTCCTCGGTCAGGGGACCTACGGAAAAGTGGCCAGATGCAGAATACCCCAAAAGAAGGAGCTTGTGGCAGTTAAAGTAATTAGAAGAGATGGTGTCAAAGAGGGCAAAAATGAAGCAAGAACAATGGAAAAAGTCAGAAAGTTGGACCCTGACAAAAATAACCTGCTGAAGTTAACCGACCATTTCATGCATAACAACCACTTCTGTCTGGTCTATGAGTTGTTGGACACCAGCTTATTTGATTTCATGCTAAGGAGGGACTTCAAACCTCTTCAACTAAATGAAATTCGTGTGATTGGTCAGCAGATGCTGGTGGCTCTGAAGGCACTGAAAAGCATCAATCTGGTGCATGGGGATATCAAACCAGACAACATAATGCTGGTGAACCACAAGTCAGAGCCCTTCAAAGTCAAACTCATCGATTTTGGTCTTGCAACGGAGGTGTCCAACTTGTGGACGAATGGTGTCATCCAGAACCTTGCTTACAGGTCCCCCGAGGTCCTGCTGCACCATCCCACATTAGATGAAGGGATTGATATGTGGTCTCTTGGCTGTGTTCTGGCCTTTTTGTACCTTGGAGATGACATATACCCATATGAGTGTGAGTACGAGGCCATGAGGATGATCATCCAGTTAAATGGACAACCTGACAATGCTTTCCTAGACGAGGCATTTAATGCAGATAGCTTTTTTGATCTAGTGCAGGAGGATCCTGAGTGTATGTGGTGGCTGAAATCTCCGGAACAATACACACTGGAAACAGGAGAGGATATTTTGGAACATTGTCGCACTTCTGGTAACTTTTTTTCCTTCAAAAACCTGCTAATAAGGCAACCACAAAGAAGGAACCCAATTGTTTATGAAGACACAATGGCATTTATCAACCTCCTCAGTCAGATGTTAGAGGTGCATCCAAGAAAACGAATCACACCAAGTGAAGCGCTTAATCACAACTTTTTCACGTTCAAACACTTTCCTGCTGACCATAACAGCCCTTATTTGATCAGGGCAAAGGAAATGATGAAAGTGTGCCAAGTCGAGGAGGAAATCAGCTTTTCTACAACGAATCAAAAAGAGAATAGCATAAATGCCAACAAAGCAGAAAAAGTACAGGACACTTCAAATGACCTGCCTCAAAATATTTCTGATAAGGAAGAACTAACATCAGGACCAGGATCTTTCACAAAAGACCTACAGAAGATCTCCAACGAACTGACTGAAATCAGTTTTGATAAGGAGGAAATAACATCAGAACCAGGATCTTTGACAAAAGACCTACAAAACACCTTTATTGACTTGCCTGATATTATTCCTGATGAAGTAGAAAACACATCAGGACCAGAGTCTTTGACAAATGACCTACAGAAGATCTCCAATGAACTGACTGATATTATTCCTGATGAGGAGAAAATAACATCAGGACCAGAATCGATGACAAAAGACCTAAAGATGATCTCGATTGACCTGACTGAGAATCATTTTGATAAGGAGGAAATAACATCAGGACCAGGATCTTTGACAAATGACCTACAGAAGATCTCCAATGACCTGACTGACATTACTCCTGATGAGGAGAAAATAACATCAGGACCAGAATCGATGACAAAAGAACTAAAAATGATCTCGATTGACCTGACTGAGAATCATTTTGATAAGGAGGAAATAACATCAGGACCAGGATCTTTGACAAATGACCTAAAGATGATCTCGACTGACCTGACTGAGAATCATTTTGATAAGGAGGAAATAACATCAGGACCAGGATCTTTGACAAAAGACCTACAGAAGATCTCCAATGACCTGACTGACATTACTCCTGATGAGGAGAAAATAACATCAGGACCAGGATCATTGACAAAAGACTTACTGGACATCTCAAATGACCTGACTGAAAATATTTGTGATGAGGAAATAACATCAGGACCAGAATCGATGACAAAAGACCTAAAGATGATCTCGACTGACCTGACTGAGAATCATTTTGATAAGGAGGAAATAACATCACAACCAAGATCTTTGACAAAAGACCTACAGAAGATCTCCAATGAACTGACTGACATTACTCCTGACGAAGAAGAAAAAACATCAGGACCAGAATCGATGACAAAAGACCTAAAGATGATCTCGACTGACCTGACTGAGAATCATTTTGATAAGGAGGAAATAACATCAGGACCAGGATCTTTGACAAATGACCTACAGGACATCTCCAATGACCATTTTACCAGAAGCAGAACTTGTCCAGTTATTTCCTCTGAAGAAACATCACAACTAACTGTTATAGAAGACCAACAAGAGGAACCATCAATTCAACTGTTTATGAAAGTTAGTGGTGATGAAGTTAAACCTGCCAAGAAACGTTTTAGACCCATTCGCAAATTTTTCTCCAGGTTGTTCAAGTCTTGTTGCATCTGGCAGAAGAAATGAAAATAAATGAAGACACTGAATTCGATCAGAGCCACACAGTCAGAAGATCTTCTTCCTTTCTGTAAACATTTTCCTTTTTCAACACGTGTAGCTCTCAAAAGTCAAGTTAGAAAAAGTCAGGGCAGCACGGCGGTGTGGTGGTCAGCATTGTCACCTCACAGCAGGAAGACTCCCAGTTTGAATCCCAGCTGGGTTCTTCACGTGTCTGCATGGGTTCTCTCCTGGTGCTCCGGCTTCCTCCCATACCCCAGAAACATTGATCTTAGGTTGTTTGGTGATTCTAAATTGTCCTTAGGAGTGAGGGCACACTGTTGTTTCTCTCTGTCATGGACCAAAGATTTCTCCACTTGTACCATTATTGTGGATTTTAAACAACTTTGTAGACATCGTCCACATCATCCCCATCGGTACATCTCAATAAATCAGTTCTGCTATAGTTTTTGTGAAATGGCCCAAGAACACATCAACAGCACATCTCTGAGAACCTCACAATCAAAACAGAACATAAGATATTTTTCCTGTGAATAGAAAGTAACATCAGCACTAACTGGCAGGAAAGAGCACGAATCTCACTGGGAAACTGACTATCAGTGAAGTTCGCAAACATTTCCAAAGCAATCACAAAGTCTTCTCCAGGTTCTTCAAGCCCGTCACATCCATCTGAAGACACAAAGATAAGGAAAGACGTTCAAGTCCATCAGCAGCAGTGTGAAGATGATTCCTGTTTACCATGATGTTGATGATCATTTTCAGTCACAATTAATTTCTTGTGAAAATTTTAAGAATAAACTGCAAAAATGTAATAACATTTCAATATTGTTTGCAAGTTCATATATATTTTGTTTGTAAGATAGTCCACCTTTTACAGTAACGTGTAAATAATATAATAATCTCTCATTTTGGAGTGTTTGCATCTTTAACCACTAGAGGAGGCCATCCCTAATGAATAAAACGTGGTGGAAAATGTGTAAAGTAAAAGATAAATCTTCTCAAAAGCTAAATCTACAACGGGATGTCTTGAAAAGATAAGGCTAGAGCGTTTATTGGTTGTGTAGTTAAATATTTCTGTGTGTATTAATTGATATAAATACATTATGCATTATATCTTTAGTCAGAAACAGCTGAAGTTCAACAGAGCAAATTTGTTCATGAAAAACCAAACAATTAGGCTAGTATTTATCATTAACCCTCTACACTTTCAGATATAATTCAGATTCAGGTTAGTATTTTTTTATTTGTTTGAGGTTATATTATGATATGGCATGAGTATGAGATATGAGGCCACCTTAATTTATGTTTAAGGTTTAATAAAGATTGCATTTTTTCACATGACAGGATGGAAAAAGGTGCACAAAAAGAGGAAAAAAAAATCTATGAATGATGTAAATAATTGAATCTGTTAACACATAACTTGAATCATAATCCCTGTCACATACTCTGCAACATGGGGTCTAGTCTGAACGTTATCACTCTATATTTTTGAAAACATGAAAGCACAATCGATGATCATATTTCAGCCATACTTTGTCCGAACAACTCCAAACTCTGTACAAATGCTGTAGACCCTAAGCTCATTGAATCCTGTGAGTTTCATTCAGATCGGTCAAACGGTACAAGTATGGTGACATTTTCAAATGTTGGAAACTAAACATATTTTTTATGATAAGTCATATTTCAGTCAAACTTTGTAGAAATATAGCTGTATGTCTGAGAATGATTCATTTGATGAATTTCTTCAACCATTGTACAAGGATTTGCTGCGTACAATCAGTAGAGAGAAGACGGGGCAGATACAGCAGTGCTGTGCCCTAAACTGGGTCAGTGGCTGTAACCTTTCACATCCGTTCTTAAAATTAAGAAAAATACATCTGGAACACTAAATCATATTTCAAGCTTAATGGACTTTAAAGATATTAAAAATGCAACACAAAACACCAAATGAAATCCTTAAAATAACTTAAGAAATGATTTAAAGAGGTTTAAAACCACTTGGTTGCACCACATTAACTTGACAACACTGTATATACTAGTGATGTGATAAATAATACTAATAGCAGGATATTAATTAATGACATCAGTGACCACCTACCTGTCTTTATGTATATGACAAAACATCATTGATAAAATAAAGCAGAAAAATAGTCTAAAATATAATCAGGTGAAGACAGAGGAAACATTCATACATTTCAGAATGATTTATTAGCACAAGATTGAGAAACTGTGTACAAGGAATCAGTTATTGATCGAGTATCTTATTCTGTCATATTCTACTTTCCCCCTCTCGGTCCATGATCATTATTATAATTGTGTGTTTGTATGAAGGGCAAAGCAGTTTCAGAATAATATCAGAATGGTAATGAATGGTAATGAAAAAAAAAAAAAAATCCACCGTGAGGCTCAGACTTCCTAATAACTCGGCTGTGCTGCCATGCAATCAGTAAGACCGCTTTGCTGTCCCTCTGCATGTCTCTATTAAAATCTTCCAACACTTTTACTATATAAATTACATTTAATTAGTTCAGCTGGTGTATATAATGCAGTGTTTATTTTTTATTATCAACTGTATGTGTGTAAGATATTCTTGTGCTGAGCGGTCATAAAACTGCTGCTCAGAGTGAGGCCGCAGTTCTTTTGCCTCACGGCAGGGATCCCAGGGATTCTTCTAGGAACTCCTCGGCTGCCAAATTAAATTCAATTAAATTCAATTTTATTTATATAGCCTCTATTACAACACAATTTGTCTCTAGGCTCTTTCCAGAGACCAGAACATGACCCCCGACCAGTTATTACATAAACAACGGCAGGTAAAAACTTCCCTAGTGGGAGAAAAACCTTAAGCCAAACAGTGGCAAGAAAAACTCCCCTTTAAGAGGGAAGAAACCTGGATCAGGACCTGGATCATAAGGGGGGGACCCTCCTGCTGAAGACCAGCCAGGTGGAGCAAGAAGTAAAGAGAGAAGAGATACACAGACACACCGTCAAAGGTACAAGACAGAATACAATAGTATAATTATCTACCAGCAGTAGAACTAAGACTTCTATATTTATATGGGTAATATATGGATAGTTGGTCCACGGGGATGAGGACTGCAGGTCAGGATGTCAGCAGGTCTCCAACAGACATCCATACAGACAGGTGGAGTTAACACTGGGATGGTCAGAGGTGGAACTGCAGGTCAGGATGCAGCTCCTGAGGCTCTGGTCTGCAGAATATGCACAGAAAAGAAAAAGAGGAGACAGACCAGCACAACAAACTACAAGAACAATGTAGTTTGTTGTCCAAACTATATAATTAATGACAGCATTACTTTTACAAACAATTATCGATGCTTTTATTCAAAAGCAAAGTATTTTTTTTCCTAATTTGTATATGTAAAGAATGCTGATATGAAATTTTAAACAAAACACGTTAAATGTTGCCAATCAAATGTTGAATAATCCACTCTGTAGGGGTCATATATTTGGACACGAACCTCACCGCTCGTCACTGCATCCACTCTAACCTGCTGGGGTTGATGAATAATCTTTAAAACTCTGAAACAAACCTCTGTATCATCCACACTTTCTGCTCAACCTCAACACACACAGTATGACTTTCATACCACTGCGCCATTTGCTTTTCTTTCAGATAAGAGTGCCCATAATCCTAATCTAATGTTATTAAACGGGAGGGAAAACCAGATTACCTGTTCAGCACAGATGTTCAAATCACTCTTTTTAACTTCCAAACTACGACCCCCAGTGTCATAAAAATTACATAATTACATTTAGCGAGAGACCTCAGCGTCTCACGCAGCAAAAAGTTTGCTGACACCATTTATCGTTTTGAAGATTTGAGCTGTTTTGTTTGGAGGCTTCAGACTGCTCAGTCATGCAGCTGTGATGGAGTCATGACGATGCTGACAGCCACAGGGAGCTGTGGGACTCTCTACACATGCATCCCTGGTTACCGTGACAACTGGAGTCCTCTCCCATCTACTTTCTTCTCTCTGCTCTATAATTACATTAGCTGGCAGCGTAGGTGCTGTAATTGACAGTTTGAGCTCACATACACCTTTTAAAGTAATAAATGTGCTTGAGGTGATTTCAAATAACAGACTTTCAACGTGTCCTCCTCTCTTCAGATCATTCAGCTGCTTTTTGTCTGGTTTTCAAATGTTGAATGTTCTATGTTTTATAAAACAATTCATTTGTTTTTCAGTAGACTTCAGTAGAACTACCCCGAACAGAACCAGAGCCACCTGGAACACAACCAGAACCACCCAAGACAGAACCAGAGCCACCTGGAACACAACCAGAACCACCCAAGACAGAACCAGAACTACCATTCTTCTTTGTCACTTATCTCCATTACAATTTGTTTTCTCCTTCCCTTCCTTTCCCCTTCTCCATCCTCTTCTTACTCTTCATCTTTATTTGGATGTATTTCAAGTTCTTTGGCAATTGAAAAGGTTTTTCACCTTCTTCATATATTCCAACAATTTTATTTAAAATCCACACTAATTCAGCTATCTGCCCTATTTAGGGCAGCACCGTGGCTTAGTGGTTAGCACTGTCACCTGGAAACCAGAAGGTTCCTGGTTTGATTCCCAGCCCAGCAGGAGTGTTTCTGTGTGGAGTTTGCATGTTCTCCCCACACTTGCATGGGTTCCCTCCAGGTACTCAGGCTAAATTCTTCAAATCAACCTCCTTTCTTTCTTTAGCTGATCATCTCTTCAGCTTATCTTCTCTTAAGCTCAATGTCGTGTTTTCAACTGATCTTCATCATTTGATGTTATTCTTTTCTTCAGCCTTTTTTCTGTCTTCAACTCTTATTCTCCTGTTCAGGTCATATTACTCTTTTAAGATGAACTCAATTTCTTTGACTCCTCTACCTGGCTTCAGCTGATATTCACGTATTCATATTTAGCAAATATTCCTTTTTTATGTGTCTTCTTCTGTCTTCAACTCTCTTCTTCCATCAGGAAGTGTATGTTAGTTTAAATTAATCAAAGCCACCTGGTCAATATATTGATCATATTCCCCGAAGCAAGTGTCAAGGCAGAGGAGTTGTGGCGATCTACAACTCCAGGCTTCAAGTAAAATCTAAACCTAAATGCGATTATAATACGTTTGAAAGCCTCACGCATAGTTTAAAACTGCCGAGCTGGAAATCAGAGAAGCCAGTCTTGTTGGTGGTAGTTTACCGGCCTCCTGCTGGAGCTTATCTGGAGTTTCTGTCTGAGTTCTCAGATTTCTTATCTAGTTTATGGATCAGTACAGATAAAGTCATCATAGTGGGCGACTTTAACATTCATATGGATGTTGACAACGACAATCTTAAGTTGGCTTTTGATTCTCTTCTAGAATCGATGGGGATTTTACAAAAAGTTAACGAACCGACGCATTGTCTTAATCATACTCTTGATCTGGTCCTCGTCTACGGTGTAGAACCTGATAATCTGTTAGTGTCGCATGTAAACTCCCTCCTATCCGACCACTATTTAATAACGTTTGAATTCAACATTGTCAATGTTACGCATAATAGGAGGAATTACTTTAGCAGGTGTCTATCCGATAAAGCTATCACTAAATTTAGGGAGGCCATTGCTCTTCATCTTCCTGCTGGGCTGGATGCTTGATGGGAATCATTGAGAAGAGATCATTTTCCATGGAAGTATGGTCATTTTACTGTAGCAATTCTACCAATAAGGTTTATTGGTAAATTTTCAAGAGGTTCTATAAAGATGGCAGATAACGATGGAGAGAGTGGACATCGTTGTCTTGTACTCCTGTCTAGAGTCAGGGAATCTTAATCCAAAATAAATGACTCACCAAAGCCACATTTTTTAAAGTGTTTGGAGTTAACTTTATCAAATGCTTTTTCTGCATCCAATGAAAATATGGCTGTTGGTGTATTATGTTTATATGTTTGTGATGAATAATGAATCAGATTAAATAGTCTGCGCAGGTTATTGGCAGAGTGTCTTCCTTTAATGAAGCCTGTTTGATGTGGGTGGACCATAAGTGGAGTTACTGTTTCTATTCGTAGCGTTTTACTGATCATTTTAGTGTCTGATTTAATGAGGGACAGTGGACAATATACAATGAGCTATATGCTCATAATTGCTCATGCTCATAGTGCCACCATATGGTGAAAGGAATAAAAAAGATTAATATTTGATTGTGCTTATGACCCCAGCAGAACAATTAGAGGAATGTCAGATACTTTGAGGAAGCTCTTAACGAGTTAAAGATGTCTCACATGAATATCAGGAGGGGCACGTTTGTCATGGTTTCATACCGTTGGTGTAGAAGCTGCTTAATGGAATACAGGGGGATGTGACAACCCTGCTTATTAAAGGAAATGCAGCCCTTTCTAGTCTTCTCTGGCATTCCAGTGTTCCTTAGTTAGTCTCTTTCAGGATAGGTCAGTTGTTACTTCAATTCTGTGTCTGTTCGAGAAAAACACACCAGCTGAAACATGTTTGTCAAAGATTAAAGTTGTTGTCTATATGTCACATGTTGAAGGAATCATGACTTCTCAAGTCATTTCCAGTTTGGGTCAGTTCCTGTCCAAATTAACCCATTCGTGTCCATGCCTAAGCTTAACTCGCCACACTGATGACAAATCATTTAAATAATTGTTCTCATGGCATTTTAAAGATGTGTCTAAATATTTTGTGGGTAAAGACCAACTGCAGCAGATATGCTGTCTCTTTCTTGAAACAGTTTTGTAACTCTTATGTCACTGAGCGAACTAAAAACGGTATCAAGTCTATGCAAAACTTTTCTGTGTCCTGCAGTTTGTATTTAATGTGTCATTGCAAAATCATTTTGATCCAACACAGTCCAGTGTAGAAAACACTTCTCAATTTTTTCAATTAGTGATTCTTTCCAGTCATGTCAAAACCATTTTATGCACAACATTAACACATATATTAATATATATTAATACATATATTAATACATATAATATATATATATATATATATATATATATATATTGGATATATATATATATATATATATATATATATATATATATATATATATATATATATATATATATATATATATATATACAGACACATTGTAAATATATAGAACCGCTTGCAAATAAATCTATGTAAATAAATGAATCTGTTTTTTATGAATGTACGTAAAATAAATAGATCTAAAAAATAAATCTCTACCCAATGTGCACACACAATCTATATATACATACCTATACACATGCACACGCATAATACACATAACACATAAATCCCATTTGACATGTCTAAAAAGGGGTAGGAAGAAAACATATTTAATCCTACCCCATCTCTAATATTTTATAATTATATCTTATATTCATCTGGTTTTCTGAGTCTTGTCAGAAAAAGGTAAAAAAAAAACAACATATATACATACATATATAGTACTGTAGAAAGTAATCTAATTACTATAGTATTTTAATGCTAAATTTTAGAGTTCTAAATTCACACCCAGATAGATATTCACATCTAACTATACACTATAAACTATACAAACCTACATACACAGTGCATGCCACACACACACACACACACACACACACACACACACACACACACACACACACACACACACACACACACACACTCTCCCCCAATCTCCCTCACTCAACAAAACCACCCAAGCCCAGTCCCTGCCACTGCCTCTGAGTTAAAGGGCAGGCAGAGTGAGAAAAAAGACTCCTTTCCTATTCATTCATACTACACACATGCAACAAATTCCTTTCCTAGCAGATCCCTCCCCCTTTTCCTTACGTAACACATAATGCAACAATAATCAGGCTTTTAAGTTCTGCAGCCCACAGGAGCTGGACTTCACTCCTCCAGAGCAGGCACAAACTACAGTTTTTTTCCACGTTTGTGAGGGGTTTAAGGTAGGTTAAAACTCTGTTTCTGCAACATATTACCAGATAGCTGCCGACACAGCACTTTAGGATAGAAAAGAGTGTAGCAGGACATTCGTCTTTTGACTTTCTAAACATAACTGGCACGAGGACAGGAAACTCAGCCCTTCAGGGCATGTTTCTTCTAAATGTTTTTAGTTTTTGGCCAGCCCCTGCAGAATACAGGTAATGAGATTATGACACTACAGTAACAAGCAGGATATGCATTCAGCTGGACTTTGATTTATTGAGCAACATTTCATGTTTTTCTTAGTCATGTGCTTTTGAATGCCCCTGAATGCCCCACAGTTGGTTTTTGAGCAAATCCTGACTCCTGGGATCACCTAGAACATGAAAATACAAAAGCACAGAAACGTATTAAAACCAGCAAGCACTGCAAACTGGTGTTAAGGTTTATACAAGTCCTCCGATGCAACACAAAACATGACAATTTAGACCAGAGGGAGAAAACCTACTTGTGTGGAGCAAAATGTTTTCACGAACATGTGTTACTGAGCATTTACAGTGGGGCAAACAAAGAAAGTTCTGCAGCCCACAGTAGCTGGACTTCACTCCTCCAGAGCAGGCACAAACTACATTTTTTTCCACGTTTGTGAGGGGTTTAAGGTAGGTTAAAACTCTGTCTCTGCAACATATTACCAGATAGCTGCCAACACAGCACTTTAGGATAGAAAAGAGTCTAGCAGGACATTCGTCTTTTGACTTTCTAAACATAACTGGCATGAGGACAGGAAACTCAGCCCTTCAGGGCATGTTTCTTCTAAATGTTTTTAGTTTTTGGCCAGCCCCTGCAGAATACAGGTAATGAGATTATGAGATTACAGTAACTAGCAGGATATGCATTCAGCTGGACTTTGATTTATTGAGCAACATTTCATGTTTTTATTAGTCATGTGCTTTTGAATGCCCCTGAATCCCCCACAGTTGGTTTTTGAGCAAATCCTGACTGCTGGGATCAGCTAGAACATAAAAATACAAAAGCACAGAAACGTGTTTAAACCAGCAGGCATTGCAAACTAGTGTTATGGTTAAGGAACTTTTTGGAAAAAAACTCAACTCGTCGTGTTTTGGACGACGAAGAATGCTGAATTGCAACCCAAGAACTCCCTACTGCGAAGCACGGGGGTGGAAACATCATGCTTTAGGGCTGTTTTTCTGCAAAGGGGACCGGGGCCATGTATCATGGGATTTTAAGCCAAAACGTCCTTCCATCAGGGAGAGCATTGAAGATGGAACATGGCTGGGTCTTCAAGCAGGACAATGATCCCAAACACACTGCTGGGTTACGAAGGAACTGGCTCCTTAAAAAGCATTTTTTCCTGGAGTGGCCTAGCCAGTCTCCAGACCTCAACCCCATAGAAAATTTGTGGAGGAAGATGAAAGTCCGTGTTGCCCAGCAAAGCCCGAAAACATCACTGCTCCAGAGGAGATCTGCATGGAGGAACGGGCCAGAATACCAGCTCCAGTGTCTGCAGACCTGGTGGAAACTGACAGGAAATGTTGGACCACTGCCAACAAAAAACATTTAGCCAACAAAAGACTCATTTTGTCTCCGTAATTTACAAAAAACATCATTAAAATTCTACAATGTGATTTCCTGGATTTCTCCTTTTTTCATTTTTTGTTCCTCATTTTGTCTCTCATAGTTGATGTGTACCTATGATGAACATTACGGACCTCTCATTTTTCTAAGTAGGAGAACTTGCACAATCAGTGGCTGATGAAACACGTTGTTGTCCCACTGTAGCTCATTCTGCCCTGTTTTAAACATATGTCAAGATTGAACAGCTTGTTGGAGATGAATATCTATGGGCACTCAACATTTGATCCATGGACAGACCAGGGTTTTGCCAAAACATAAAAGCTGTCTGTGGGGAATCAAATGGATAATATAAAAATAGTTATCTAAAGAAAGTCTTAACAGAACCAAAGTTAACTGCAACTTATTCACTTTTATTAAAGCACAAATTTCGAAAGTTGAATGGTTATTCCAGAAAAACGGCCAGTTTGACAACTACATTTTCTTTTTTTCCACAGAGTTAAGCAATGACAACCATTTCAAAAGCTTCTCTCCTTGTGCTAATGAGTGCCTCCATCCTGATTGGACCTGGTGTCAAAGCCGGAAGGATTCTGGTTTTCCCAGTGGATGGTAGCCACTGGGTCAACATGAACCTGCTGATTCACAATCTTCACACCAAAGGCCATGAAGTCACAGTTGTCCGCACTGCCACCAGCTGGTATGTCAAAGAAAATGCACCGCATTACCACTCCATCACCATCACTCTGCCACAAGCTATTTCCATAGAGGAGGAGGACTTCTTCGTAACCTTCTTGGTCAAAATGCTGGAGATCCAGAAGGAAGGTGGATCTATTATCGGCTTTATGAAGTTCTATTGGGAGATACTCAGTGCGCTGTCGAACATTCATCATCAGGCCAGCCTTTTGGGGGCTGAAATATTTGAGAACAAGACCCTGTTGCAGAGTTTTCAGGACTCTCAGTTTGACGTGGTTCTTCTGGATCCAGGGCTACCTGTCGGTGTTCTAGTTGCTCACAAACTAAAGCTGCCAACGGTTTTTAATGTGAGATGGATCACTAGTGGAGAGGGTCATTTTGTGGTGGCACCATCTCCTACGTCATATGTTCCAATTTCGGGATTGGCAGTTACTGACAAGATGATGTTTTGGGAAAGAGTCAAAAACACGTTGTATTATGCCTTAAATACATGCATAGACAAGTTTATTGTGTGCCCTCACTACGATAGACTGGTGGAACGTTATTTTGGTGACGATGTGAACTTTTACCATCTTCTTCAAGGAGCAGACATCTGGCTCATGAGGGTAGACTTTGTTTTTGAATTCCCGCGGCCAACCATGCCAAACATCGCTTACATTGGTGGGTTTCAGTGTAAGCCCTGTAAGCCTCTAACATCAGAGCTGGAGGAATTTGTTCAGAGTTCAGGAGAACATGGCTTCATCCTGATGTCTCTGGGAACACTGGTTAAAGGTCTACCCACAGAAATTACCACAGAAATAGCAGCTGCTTTTGCCCAACTTCCTCAGAAGGTCATTTGGAGGCATGCTGGTGACCATCCCAGCAATTTGGGGAACAATACTCTTCTGATGAAATGGATACCTCAAAATGACCTGTTGGGTCACTCAAAGATTAAAGCCTTTGTGGCTCACGGTGGCACAAACGGAATCTACGAGTCCATCTATCACGGAGTACCTGTTATAGGTATCCCTCTTCTGTTTGATCAGTTTGAGAACGTTTTAAGATTGGAAGCACGAGGAGCCGCGAAGGTAGTGGACGCATCAAAGCTCACAAGCCAGAACTTTTTGGAGGCAGTGCAAGAGGTTCTTTACAATCCCTCCTACAGGAACAACATGAAGCGGCTGTCTGCACTCCATCGAGATAAGCCAGTGCATCCTCTGGACACTGCTGTTTATTGGATTGAGTTTGTTATGCGGCACAAAGGAGCTGCACATTTACGTACAGAGTCTTACAAGATGCCCTGGTATGCTTATTATTCACTGGATGTTTTCTGCTTCATGTTGGCAGTCTTAGTATTGCTGACAGCTGTTGTGGTTGGTTCCGTAAGGTTCCTTTGCCTTCAACTGTGCAGGAGGAGTAAACTAAAGCATGAGTAACTCTTCACACATGCAATCAAAACATCGTTTGTTTAGCTCACATACTGTGGCATTTTTATATTACTGCTTGTTAAAATAGATAGTGTATCTTCAAAAGGCCAATGATGTATTTGACAATTTTAAATAAAACGATTCCAATCTGCATGAGACTTCAATGGGTTTCATCTTCATAAAATTCAGCTTGGCAGCTTTTTTTTAAATTAATATATATAACTTTCTAAAAACAAACAAACATTCACATTACATAATCTCTTTGGAACAGGTAATGATATTCTGTATCTTTATTCAAAGAATTTATATACTTTTGTATTTGATTGTTTGTTCAAAAATACTGTAATGTTACAGCACACAGTCATTTTCAACAAGAGAGACCACGTCAATCCTCTGTTCGCTTCCCCACATTTGCTCCCCGTAAAACTCAGAATCCAATTCAGAATTTTATTAATTGTGTATAAAGTAGCCTAGTGCAGCAATATTTGCAAGACCTGATAGAACCACATGTTCCTAACAAAGTTCTCCGTTCTCAGAGTGCAGGTTTACTCGTAGTTCCTAGAAGATCCAGATGTAGGTTTGGAGGACGGGTCTTCTGTTATCAGGAACCATCACTATGGAACCAACTTCCAGTTTGGGTGAAGGAGGCTGACACCACCTCCACCTTTAAAACCAAACTTCAAAAGTTTCTGTTTAATAAAATATATAGTTGGTGTGTTAGGACCAGTAGTCACAGCTGCAGCTGCAGGACCAGACTAGAGCAGCTGGTCTTCAACACAGCTTCATCTGGATCTGCTGCTGTAGACCTGCTGCAGGGGGACCCCAACATGATCCACTGACTGGTTCCCCTCACCTCCTCTGTTTCTCTTTCTCTTCACCTCAATCCTCAGTTATTAATAAGAAGTATCTCATAAGTATAATTGTTCTCCATTGTTCTTGTAGTTAGTTGTGCTGGTCTGTCTCCTCTTTTTCTCTTCCGTACATGTTTGCAGACCAGAACCTCAGGAGCTGCATCCTGACCTGCAGTCCCACCTCTGACCATCCCAGTGTTACCTCCACCTGTCTGTATGGAAGTCTGTTGGATACCTGCAGTCCTCATCCCCATGGACCACCATCTATCCATATATCACCCATATAAATATAGAAGTCTTAGTTCTACTGCGGATAGATAATTTTACTACTGTATCCTGTCTTGTACCTATGATGCTGTCTATGTCTCTCTTCTCTCTCTACTTCCTGTTCTACCCGGCTGGTCTTCAGCAGGAGGGTCCCCCCTCATGATCCAGGTCCTGATCCAGGTTTTTTCCCTCTTAAAGGGGAGTTTTTCTTTGCCATCGTTTGGCTTAAAGTTTTTCACCAACTACGGGAATTTTAACCTGTTTTTGTTTATGTAATAATTGCTCGGGGGTCATGTTCTGGTCTCTGGAAAGATCCTGGAGACAACTTGTGTTGTAATAGACGCTATATAAATAAAATTGAATTGAATCGAACATTAAGCAGTTTTGGAGTTGTGCTTTCTCTTTAGTTGTTGTGTTTTGGGGGAAACAGTAAAAATTTTAAAGAAATGGAACTAAACCCTTTATATCCACTTTCTACACAATCTTTGTTGTGTGTTTGATACAGATTTCCATTTTATGGCCGTTAAGGCAGCATACAATATGTTGCCACCACAGAAGTGTAAATTAGCTGAAACCATAGACACTTATACAACTCCAGCTCCAACTCCAATAATGTCTATCACAACACAAGTTGTCTCCAGGATCTTTCCCGAGACCCAGAACATGACCCCCGATCAATTATTACATAAACAACACCTGGATCATAAAGGGGGACCCTCCTGCTGAAAATCAGCTTTGTAGAACAGGAAGTAAAGAGAGAAGAGACACAGACACACCTTCAAAGGTACAAAAGACATGATACATTAGTATAATTATCCATCAGCAGCAGGACTAAGACTTCTATGCATATATGTTTCCTCTTTCACTGCTCCCACAAAGACGCCCTGTGTGAAAATGTGACATGTAATCCGGCCGCTGCAAACAACACTGCAGCACAGAAGGGGAAAGTCTGCTTCCTCAAAAGCAGCCTATCCACAGTTATTCCCTAGGAAGTTCCTTTTCCAGTTTCACGTGATTGAAAAGGCATGGGCTTTGAAAGTAAGTTCAAAAGGATTGACAGAGAGACTAACAAACTGTTAGTTTGAACATTGCAGAGCAGCAGCTTTATTGTAGATGAGACACTGAACCCAGATGAGTTGTCAAATGTTTCACAGGAAGTCTCACCAGGAATTACTTTTTATCGGTACCAGCGCGAGTAGAAAATCCCTCTAGTTTGCTGAACAGAAGGCACCACCCTTCACCCCATCACCCTCCCACCCCATCCCTCACCCCATGCTCTCACCCCCACTCCCTCATCCTAACATCAGTTATCTGCTCTGTTTACGTTCAAGCAGGAAGTAGCTTAACCACACCAGTTTAAGTTATGGTGGTTGCACCACAATGTGTACGAGCTCCAGGGTTTAGTTACATTTAACAAAATCAGTTCTGTATCATAAAATTACATCATATAAAAATATGCCAGAATCGTGTCTTAAATGCTTAAATTAAACAATTTATTGCTGTCCTTTCCTTGTTGATACATTGTTCTAAAAATGGTCAGCAGTCTATTAAAGTTATTCAAGTTTTATTTAAAATTTTCATACGGTGCATCCTGTTTAAACATAAATGAGAATAAAACAGTTTTTTTTGAAGTAATAAGCATAATTTGTTTAATGGACAGCTGAACATGTAAACAAATTGTAGTTCCTGAGTCAACACACCAGAGAGCACTGCAAATAAAAGTCACTTCAAAGAGGTTTTTGTAATCTAATCTTTTGATCTTCATTTGAGTTTCATTCTCTCTATTTAAACTTTACTGAAACAAAACAGCTAAATGGATTTTATGAAATTTTCTTACTTTTAATCTATTTGTATCAAATTGTGAAAGATGCACCAGACAATAATAGTTTTAAGGCACAGGCAATTTTTTTCATAGTTAATCTGACAATTAATTAATCTGACATTTTTTTAAATGAATTAATCAATTGTAGAAACTTTAAAAAACAAAGGTTTGTACAATTTGGTTTGTCCAATACCTTAATATGGAAAATAAATATTAACAATCACAGGCTATAAAGAATATCCATCCATCCATTACCTATACCCGCTTTATCCGTTTCCGGGTCACGGGGGTCTGTCGGAGCCTATCCCAACGCATAGTAGGTGAAAGGCAGGGGTCCACCTGGACAGGTCACCAGTCTATCCAGGGCCACATAGAAAGACAGACAAACATGCACACTCACATTCGCACCTCAGGAGGATTTAGAATGATCAATCAACCTACCCTGCATGTTTTTGGACTGTGGGAGGAAGCCGGAGAACCCGGAGGGAACCCACGCAAGCACGGGGAGAACATGCAAACTCCACACAGAAAGATCCACCGGACCGGGAAACTGCGACAATGACAGCCTTCTACTGCTGCACAACTTGGTACTTCAAATCCAGAATGCCTTTTAAATGTCCACAGAAGAAATCACATCATTATGAAGTGGTGAAAGTGGTTATTTTTCCAGTTGAAATGCAAAAATGAATGTATATTTACAAGTCAAATTATGTTTAGATTAAAAAAATACAAAACATAATGTGTTTATATGTTTTACTTTCTTTATTTTCTTTGCATTTTTATTGTCCTGATAACTGCTTCTAATCTGGGTTTGTATATGTGTTTTAATAAGAATGTCTTAACAGTAATAGTTTTATGAGGAGATCAATACCACATCCCAACCACTCAATATTCAGGCTAGAATTCTTTCTAGCAGTAAACTTTTATTTATATAAACTAACAGAATACAATATGTGACAGCTTATAATTTTCACTTTTTTTTTCAGAAAAAAAAATTAGATAAATAAAACGATCACATTTTTTTCCTTTGTTTCCTTGTGAGTATGTCAGAGGAAAAATCTAAAACAAACAAAAAAATCCTACAGCTGCATAATTTTAACTGTAAGCCGCTCCCTGACCTCAAAAAATAAAACATAAAATAAAGACCATGAACAAATAAAGTAAAGGTAAAGTAAAGCGCTATACATAATAATCAATGTACTGTCAGAGGAATTAAGAGTATGACACATTTCTAATTATTGAATGATAAAGTGCATAACAGTAAACAGTAAACAATGTCATCATACCGCTGACAAAAAGAAATGTAAACAGTTGTTGCTGCAGTGCAGTCTATTATCACAGACTCCTGTCAGCTGTCGTCAAGAAGGGATTCCTGAATCTGGCACTTTACACTCCCGTACCTCTGGCCCGGGGGGAGGACAGTGAACAGTCTGTGTTAGGTGTGGGAGGGGTCCCTGATGATGGAGACAGCGATCTTCAACAACATTTGCAGCTTGTTCACTCCACTCTGACCAGCTGCATAACTGTATGACTGGGGTGGTGTGTGTGCACATGGAGGGGTATAGTGGACCAAACCATAATCTCAACTAGGGCACCAAAATGACAAGCGCCTGCTCTCGACACAGTACTCTCAGGTCCATGTCAATAGAGAACACCACATGTGGTGTTAAACGTCATGGGCTTGGCTTTGGTGAAGTCATCAGAAACTTGTTTAGTTTTCAACATAGTCTTTTGCTGTTTTTGAATCCTTTTTTGTGCTGATGCTGATTTCATAGGTATGATGAAAGATGCAGGCTTTTAAACTGAGCATTAATAATAATTTTTAGTCCAGAAGATACAGCATCATGCTCCCCCCCCCAAAAAAAAAAAAAAAATATATATATATATATATATATTGTCAATTCATGCTGGTGCATTTTGGATCAGCTGGAGGATATTTAGAGAATTACTTAGACATCCAGCCAACGACACTTTACAGAAATCTAGTCTAGAAGATGCAAATGGGTGAATTCGTTTTTCAGCATCACTCTGGGAGAGGATGCTCCTGATCTTTGTGATATTACGGAGGTGGAAAAATGCAGTCTTACAAACCTGATTAATATTCTGTTAAAATGACAAATCATGATCAAAAATAACGCCAAAAACACCATCTAATCCCTTTCTAAGGTGTTTGGGACCACAAACAACAACCTCTGTTTAATCAGAATTTAGGAGCAAAAAATGAGTGGACATCCAGTCCTTGATGTCCTTAAGACACACCTGGAGTTTGTCTGATGGTTCTGTTTCAGATACAGCTACGTATCATCAGCATAGCAATAAAAGTTAATGTCGTGGTTCCGGATAATACTTCCCAAGGGCTGCATGTATACTGAACAAGATTGGCCCTAGCACTGAATGGTCACACAGCTGCTGCAACGACCTTTTCCAGAATTTTAGAGATAAATGGATGGTTGGAAATTGTTTTATATATAGCTGATCTGGTCCAATATTGTCGCACCAATAGGAGAGAAAACATTTTTAAGTAGTCGAGTTGGGATGGGGTCTAACAGACACGTGGATGATTTAGATCCATTGACGACTGAGGTCAGCTCAGAGAGGTCAACAGGAACAAACAGTCTAGAGTCAGCTCAGGGAGGTCTACAGGAACAAACAGTCTAGAGTCAGGTCAGGAGGGTCTACAGGAACCAAACAGTCTAGAGTCAGGTCAGGAGGGTCTACAGGAACCAAACAGTCTAGAGTCAGGTCAGAGCATAAGGAAGTCGCTGAAGATGAAGAAATGCCCACAGCCACTGCCGGGAGGGCCTGGCTGATTTCTTCTCTAATTCTGACAATTTTATTGCCAAAGAAACTCATTTTCTTTCACAGGTTACTGGAAAGATGTGAAATAAACAATGACATTTAATTGACAACCTTAAAGATTGGTATAGGTTCAAAAATGAGTTAATTATATTTTACATCAATCAGGTGCCTTAACATTCACATTATTTGTACATCATTAAAAATGTATTTCAGTGAAAATTATACAGCTGTGTGCAAAGATACATTAAAACTTGAAATAAAGCCATGGGGCATGTAGTGCCACCCCTATTATTTAGAAAACCATAGTAGAATTTGGTCATGTGACCGAAGAGGCATCCACTTTACTCATCCTGCCAAGAAGAAAGTCACGAGAGAAGTAAGCAGATTTAAATAAAAAAAATCTTTTCTTTTTTTTCTTTGCCCTGCAAAGTAAACTTTCTATGATCAAGGTTTTTTGATTGCTGTGTTTAAACAACTATAGACAACTTTGAAAACATATCAGTAAGCTACACTATGAGTCCATTCAGTTGCATGATGCCTGCTCAAATAGCTGGGGGAGGCCTTTTTTTCAAAATGACGGGCTTGAGTTAAGTTGTGCCAAGAGGATAAAGTAGGCTTGAAGTAACACACTCACAGTCACTTTGCTTTTGTCGGTGTGCTTTCTTTTTTGTTGCTGTGTTTTTGAATTTGTCGTTGTGATTTGCACTTCAGGGCCATCGTAGATTTGAAGTGTTTTGCCGTCAACAGTAATGTCTTGTAGTATTATTGTAATAGCGAGGTAAGGAATTTTACACAGCTCCTTTCAATTGTATGGGTCCAGAGTTCATATAGTTAATGAAAATGAAGACTAAAACTATTAAAACTATAACTAGAATGACAAATAATCCCAACGACTGAAATAAAAATAAAAACTAAACATTTTTATAAAACTAAAATGAACAATGCAACACTAACTTCATTTTCATGTCATGTCTTGACTTTTTTTTTTTTTTTTTTTTTTTTTTTTTGCTTGTGGCTTAATTTTTCTAATTAATTCTTTATACTCAAAATAAAGAATATTTGTTGGAATTTTTGTACTGTACATCAATGTTGTTAGGACTATTGTTTTCTTAGATTTTTTTGTCAATGTATGTAAGTCACTACCTCAACAACCAAAATTAAAACTATGACTAAAACTAAAACTAAACTAACCAGTTTTGCTAAATTAAAACTAAACTACGACTACAGCACTTTTTTTAAATAACTAAAACTAAAATAAAATAATCAAGCAAATTGAAAAACAAAATAAAATTAAAAACTATTAAAAAAACAAAAACTGTTATAACTCTGTTGGGGTCACAATTTGATGAATAATTAGGTTTTGTTTACATGCATGTTAATTGTTTACAAAAGAGCAATAATTTCAAAATCTATCAAACCCCACTGTGTTTAATGAGAAGCTGAGATAAACTTGGAGTAGAATAAAGAAGCTTTGACTGTAATGAAATTACTTTAAAAAAATAAAATAATCCTAAAAAAAAGTAGAATAAGG